>CAKNWU010118357.1:394-11234 GCA_932072015.1 Andricus quercustozae | reverse complement strand
TTGACCCTAAAGCCAAAAGTGAACATCAAAATTCTCAAAGAAAGTCGAAATTATTATACAATATTTTTATACAATATATGCTAAATGTTCGACGAAAAACACTAATATAACCTAAGGTTGTTCAAAATTCTAAGTTTAATTTTTAAGTCAAATGATTTTTATTTGAAATAACCGATTTCTGGTATAAATTTAAAGAACAATAAAAATTTGAAGTTTCTGCAAGATGACCGATTTTGTTTTAAAATACCAGTTTTTGGTATAAAACGTTAACCTAACCTAAAATTGTTAAAAATCGGAAATCTTAATGATTTTTGTTTAAAAATTCTAATTTCCAATTTAAAAAAAAAAACTTACACAACCTAAAATATTTAATCAATTTCAAGTCTTCTTCGAAATGTTCTCATTTTTTAATACATTTTTTTAATTCAGAAAAAAGTACTCATATAAAACATGTATAATATTTTCTATAATTTATTAGACAATTTTGAAGTTTTAAATAAATTGCTTAAGAGTAATGAATATTCAACAAGCACAATTCGCTTTAGGCAAAAGTCGTATGATTTTCATTCAATTAAAATTTACAAAAGCTCATTCTACTCTTTGAAAGCTCCTTCACACTTTTATTAATCACATTTTTATTAAATATTATATAGTTAATTTTTTTATTTGGAACATGACTAAATAAAAATAATTGTACGTATTATTTCCAAATAAAATAATTTCCATAAAAACGTGACGAATATAATTGTAAAGAAACTTTGAAGGAATGGAATGAGCGTTTGTAAATTAAAATTTAATTCAAATTACGTATTTTACCTAAAGCAGGTGCAAAAATAGAAATAATTATTCAGATAACTACATGTTATAACCATGTAAATGCAATGTTTTTTAAAACACGTTTTATTGACGTAAAAATTCTCTAAAATTGTACCTGACATTGTGATGTAAGGATATATTCACATTCAAACCGGTAGTAGTAGTAAATAGTTAAAAAATATAAATAAATTAAATATTTTGTATACAAGTAACAATGTGATTATGTAAAATCCATTTTTGAAAGAAATTACTTTTTCTATTTAATTTTTCACTTGTCAGCCTTCTATTTGTCTTCGACAGCAGTCGAATTTTAACGAGCTGTATCTCGAAAAATATTAACTTTGTCAAAAAATTGTTAATTGATATCTCTAAAGCTCCATCAAATCTTGAATGGAATTTCTCATTTTTTTTATCATTCGATTTTTGAAATGGTACAAAACAACTTTAAGTGATGAAAAGTCAAATAACGGAAATGAAGAATTAAAGAGCGTCAATTTTAAAAGTGGTCAAAGGGAGAATAAAGAAAAAGTTAAGTAAATCACATCTTGTGTCACATCTCTTTTATTTTTTATATTGACATATTTCATGAGCAATTTTTATAAAGTTGACCATTTTTGACAATAAGATTTTCAAAAACAACAAACTTTCAAACCGGCTAAAATATTTTAAAAAAATTAAATATAACCCGAGAGGGTATGGAAATATAAAACTAATATATCAAGGAACGTAATTGTGATGGATATGAATTTTACCCCAAAAAAATGGTGTAAATATTATTTGACAATTTTTTATTTTAAATTTGTAGCTTTTAATAGGTGCATAACAAGACATTTTCCGTACTATTTTACTTATGATTTCCAAACGAAGTCGTCTAAAATTTAGAAACTTTAATAAATTGTGCTTTGATATAATTTTAATACCTTACTCAGATAATATTAGAATCAAGTTATTATTAAATAAAAAGTGGTAAATGACTAAGACTTAAAGTGGCAATTACAAAATACATATTTCAATAAATATAGATCTTATAATATAAATCTTTTTATAAAAATTTAGTCACGGCACTGGTCGTTTCTCACAAGCGCTGAATCGATTCCTCTAGTTAGTATATAACGAAGTTCCGAATTTCATCTGTCAGCGTGAAGCGTGCGTTGCGTAGTTTCGTCGAAAGCGGCTTGTATGTATAGTATTATATTAGGTTTATTTATGTGCGTATTATATGTGTTAAGTAGTTGTATGTGTCGTGAGTGTATTTGCGACGAAATTGTATTCTGATTGGCTGTGACTGACTAATGTGTATGTACGTGTAGGTTGCTCAATGTGTATAGGAGTTTTTTTTAATTCGCAGAACTTTACGGTTTACCAAACTGTCTGTCAAAGTTTCTGGAACGTCTGTGATTCCTTCACGTCTTTTCTTCTACCTATCCCTCGACCGCGTTTATCCCAATTGTTCAGTAATCTTTATCTAACGTTTCATACATTTTACATTTATATGCATTAAAATTTCAACTACGAGGTACATTATTAATTAAAGTACAGTTCGGAAGATATTCCTATCAATTTGTTACAATTTCATGTTTGTGAATGAAGTATCACCGAATTTCGTTTTACCGAACTAGAAATGAAACTTTATCAAAGTGTCCATATGTCCCAAGTTTACCCAACTGAGTTTGGTAAAGTTTCTCTTACAGGGTTTGCAATTAAAAGGTTGTTCTTTTCCGACTAAGGATGACAAATATTTAGAACACTACAATACAATAATTTGAAACTCAGGTTTGTGAATGATTATACTTATCACGAAACAATCTGACCGCTGCGCTGCGCAGGCACATTCTCATCGCTAATTGCGCGCTCGGCTCGCAAATTTGAGCGCGTCCAGGGCCCGTGTATGTTGGTTCACACGATTCGCGCTCGATAATGAATTTATCTCGCGCTACGTGATCGATCTTTGTGCTTCCCACTGATTTTTGCATATGCTTTTTAAAATTAAACGTCAGAGCATCTACAACTGTAATTTTGTGATTGTAAATTCTCTTTTGTTAAAGCTTCTTCGGCTTTAACGAAAACATTCTCATCACGTATATCGTGCGTCGCACTCGATTTTGCCCAAAATGCGAACTCTTCTACTTTATGTGTAACACTATTATATCAAATGTATATTACACTTATTTCTGTACCTCGCCTGGGTATACATTTTATTAATTATGATTACTTCAATATGAGTTGCTTTTTTTGCATCATATTTTATTCTTATCTACCCAGAAAATTCATTGTCTTGTTTTTATAATTAGAAAAAGTGCCCTTTCTATAGAACAAACAATTTTGTTATTAAACACTTTATTGCAACTTGTGTCGTTTTTCCATAAATTAAATTTGTTTATTTTTAATGACATTCACGATTCAAACAAAAAATTCGTATCTGAAAGTAAAATGGTTCGAAAAAAATGTGTAGATATAATTTAGGCAAAACATTTTATTGAATAGAATTTTATTGTAGCTTGCGACGTTTTTTCAAAAAGTTATTTTTTTTTGTTTTAAGTTTATTTTGATACAAAAATTTTTACAAATTTGGTTACATTGACCAAATTTCTATTAAGCCTAGGCTTAATAGAAATCCAGGACCATTTTTTAAATCATAGGAAGAGAAAGATTTGTCTTTCTGGAGAAAAAAATTGATTTTAGGAATTGAAATTACTTTTTAAACATTTTAAAATTTTTTCATATCTTTATCCCTAAGATAAAACGTACTTTATGAAAAATTAGAAACTTAGTTCTCCCCACGTGTTCATGGAAGTAATTTTCAATTTGAAAGCCTTTAAACATATTCAAAGTTTTTCCTTCCATGTTAGACGAAAGTCAAAATTTTCCTTTAATTTTAATTAACAACGGAATGTTTTATTCCCTGATCGATTCTTTGCTATCTGCAACGTCTTTATGGAAATTTTGTTACCTAGGAAGTAGTAAAGTTCTTCTTAAATGATCGTTTCACAAATTTTAATTTAATTTAATTAAACTTTCCTCAATAATATCAAATAAAAACATGGCCAATAAAATGTGGAGAATAAAGTAAGCAATAAAATTATCTGGTGTTATTAAAAATTCATTGAAAATTAAACAAATATCTTCGGCGAATGTAGACACGAGGCGTGAATAAATCAAGGTAAAATAGATTGAAAGCAAGAATAATAATTCAATGTCATAAATTTGAGGAAAAATAACTTGAAGAAAAACCTTGCTGGTGGTTACGTAGTCTATCTGCGTGTATCGCAATCCACTTATAATTGCTTTGATAAAGCTGAAAGTCTTGCACAATTGCCTTCTTATATAAAAAATATATATTTATGAATATTTAAACTCTTATCTTAATTTCGGAAAATAAAACTTCAAAATATTTACAATTACTTAAACTCTACGCCCCCCAAGATACAAAGCAAGGCAGACATTAATCATAGATATCTTATAATAAATTTAACATTATCTGAAATTGTTTTTTCGTGTTGGATCGGGTGCAAATTGTGATTCTTTTGAAATATTTCTTTTTTACAGATCAGAATTAAAATTTTTGTACGAAATATTCCTGTTCCAAATCAGAATCAGAATTATTTTCAAAAGTCGCATGTTCCAAGTAAAAATTGTAATTCTTTTACAAAATTCCTTGTTACAGATCTGAATAATTTTTTTTTCTCAAAAAGCTACTGTTTCAAATTCGTATCCAACATGAGTTGAACTTTCAAATATTAAATACTTTCCTGTCAAGAGAGAGAAAATATTGCAAATAAGCTGTTGAATTTTCAACAAAATATACGCAGTTTCAACGAGATACTTGAATATTCGAATAAAAATGATCATTTTTTAAACAAAAATAGAATAGTTGAATTTTTCAGGAAAAAAATTAATTTCGAACCAGAGACAAACTTGTACAAATCAAGGATCATTGTTATTTAATTTTATATTGTAATTTAACAAACAAATTAAGCATTCTTACGCAACAATTCCCTGATATTTTCAGGTTTTTCTAGGTATATAAAAATTCCCTGAGAATTCCAGGTTTTCCAGGTAGGGTATACACCCTGGGTATTTTTAACTATACAATAGTCTTTTCAAGCATAACATTACCAATTGGACCTGCATTATGAATAGTTTATATAATTATAATATTTTTATTTGAAACAAAATAATTATACTTTCAATAAAATAGTAAATTTTTTTACAAAATTATAGCAGAATTTTTAACTAAAAATGTAAGTTTACAACCAAAACTGGAATAGCTACATTTTCGGATTTAAGAAAATAATAATCTTTACCGAAATTTTCTACAGAACCGTTGAATTTTCAATTCGAGAATATGAATTTTGAACCAAAAATTAATTCACAACAATAATTAATAAGTTTAATATCATTTGAGTATTTCAGGGGTCAGAATAAATCTTTTTTTTTTTTCAAATATGCGAAAATATTTTTGTGAATTAAGGGTACATCCAGAGAGTTACTGGCCATTTTATACAAAAAATATGACCCAAGGATAGTGATAATTATTTTTTGTAATTTGGCATCCACGTTAATAAATCGATTTTTCATGATACTAAGGCCTTTTTAATTATAAGATTAAGAATTTAGAACTGTATTCCGAATAGCTGGAATAATTATAATAGTTAAATTTCAAACAAAATAAATATACTTTCAATAAAATAGTTAAATTTTTCACCAAATAGCTGAGTTTTCAAACTACGAAGACGAATGTTCAAATAACAAGAATAATGTTCTGCCACAAGACGAATTATCAATAAAATGCGGCTTAATGTTCTACCAAATTAGTTAAATTTTTAACGAAAAATATAAATTTTCAATAAAAAGGTAATTTTAACCAAATATTTTAATTTTCTACCAAACTGTTAAATTCTAAAGCCAACAAGACA
The DNA here is from genome assembly GCA_932072015.1 of Andricus quercustozae. Lineage (NCBI taxonomy): Eukaryota > Metazoa > Arthropoda > Insecta > Hymenoptera > Cynipidae > Andricus > Andricus quercustozae. The sequence continues at coordinate 5,502 of CAKNWU010118357.1, read as the reverse complement.
AATTTTCTACAAAATAGTTAAATTTTGAACCCCAAAATATGAATTTTTAACAAAAAAGTGAATTCACGAAAATAATGAATTAGTTTTATATAATATGAATATTTAAAGGATCAAAAAGTAGCTTAATCATTTTAAATTCCAAGTAATACTTTCCCTGTTTTCGAAATTAAAGTTATAATCACATTTTCACATTCTCATTATAATGAGAAGGCATTAGTTTTATGTTAAATTGGACTTTTTCGGATTTCATCAAATCTCAAAGTTTTAAGTCTCTCTGAGTCAGAAAAAAAAAGATTTTTAAGAAGGTGTTTAAGTATGCCTGTCTGTAGTCTGTAGTCTGTAGACACGATAACTTTCGAAAGACTGCTCAGATTCGATTGATATTTGGCAGACGTTTTAAGGCATACAAAGAAAGAAAAAGTTCGTTAACCAACCATTTTTTACCAACAATCCTGGTTTTGTCAATCGTAAATGTTTTTAAAAAAATTAAAAATTTAATTTTCCACCAAAACTATACGGACATGAGAAAAATTTTGGGAAGCAAAATTGTTCAGATCAAAAAGATAAACTAATTTTATGAGAACAGTTTTTAGATGAGTCACATATTTTCCGTTTTAATCGTGAAAAATGATATTAAAAATAAAAAAATTCCACTTTTCGGTAAAAATAATAATAATAATTAGATGAAAAAAATAAATACTAAAAAATTATTTATTCAAAAAATATCTGCCAAGTTGTTGTTAAAGTTAAAAATGAGCAATTAGTTAAATTTTTTTTTAATTAGTTGAATTTTAGTTGTCATCCTGAAATATTTTGAAATATATATATTTTTTTCTGATACATTTTTTTTGGTACATGCACTACATAATTATACATTATCCCTGCTTAGGTAAAATGTCCACATTTTGAGACCTTCTGAAGGCAAAAAACAGGTCTTCGCAAATTAGTATCTTTGGCTCTGCGTGTGTGTATGAGAGGACGAGAATTCAATTTCGATAAAAAATAAATTACCAAAGTTGAAGCGTCTACAAAATTAAAAAAAACTAATGGAAATTAATATTTTAAGCCAAACAATGCACCCTACAAAAATGTTATAATAACTTTTTGAATTTTCTCGAAAAATCGAAAATGTAATTTCATCTCATTAACATTTCCAATAAAATTCGCTAAAGTCTTCTTTAATCCTTTAAAAAAAATTGAAATATAATGAAATGCTTCAAAATATGATATCCTTAAAAATTTAATTAAACTCTTTGAAATCACTTGAAATCTTTGGACTATAAGAAATCTTTTCAAATTTTTAAGATTACACTAAACCTGTTGAAGCTACTTTGAAATCCTGATCAAAAATGTTGTCACACGAAATGGATAGGGGGGGGGGGGGTGCACAAGGTATTGGTCGAAACATAACGCTTTGATTCTATTCCTGCATTTATGCATCCACCCCGAACATTTGTTTATATCCTTTGTTAATAAAATTAACCAATGATATTGAATGACACATTCTTATAACATAGTATCACTTGTTGTTCCTCTTTTACGTCCTGTACTTGCTTGACGTGAGAACCAGAGAAAAGTAAAGAGAAAAGACGAGAATACGAATCATTGCAAGGAGAGTAATCATACCGACATCTTCTAACGTTCTTCCTATGCAAACAAATGATCTATTTTGATTTATTTTTAATAATATAACAACGGACGACACCCTTCAAACGGTACCAATGGACCTACGTTTCTAGCAAATTCGGTCGCACCGGGACGGCATCGAATGACGGCATCATCGGATCTGACTTGACAAATTTAATGGACCCACCCAGACAGATCTACAAACGGACGTAAAACACCTTCGGATCTCCAGTCTACGGAAGACAGAAAGAAAATTTGAGTGAAATAAAGATGTACAGATGTGTAGCCATTTAAATTCAAAAACAGGAGCGATCGTTTCCTATCGTGAAGGATGTGTCGATTCTTTAAATCAGCTTAGTAGACTCAGAATGAAAAAGGCGAGACAAGTTACAGCCTATCCCAAAAACGAGAGATCTAATCCTTGCCCGCTCTTTCCTTCTATCTGGCGAATAAAGTGTGTCAGTAGCTATAAGTTAGGGTAACTGTTAAGATTCAACGGTAACAGTGCAGCCATAAAAAACTTTTTGAATTAATAAGATGTTAATCACAGGTTCTTAATAGTAAAAATTACTATCTCGTTCGTAACAAGCTGACTGCGGCAGTGGTGAGATAGGATCACACCCCTTTTTCAGACATGCCACGTTACCGTTTACACGGAAGTTTACATCACATCCCTCCGTTTGACGCAAATAACTTCCCCTTGAAAGAGTTCTCGCAGGACATAGTTAATGGAGCCGTCTACATAGCGTCAGATAATCGAGCTCCTTTACCAATATAGTTCCCAGTAAACTAACAGGCGTGGCGAGGGAAAGTTTAACGGAAACTTTAGTGGTTGTTGAGCAGGGCAACGCATGCTTTACAAGAGAAATACACGGATGTTAACGTTAAAGCCACACACAATTCGGTGCAAGTTAAGAAAATCGAACTAAAGATTAAGCCAGTTGAGTACATAGACTTGACGGCTTTCATTCGCGGATCTCTGGACGAAATGGTTACCTTCGTGGATACGAGTCGTTTAAAGGACTTAGCGGAAGCATACCAGTATGATTCACATGTCGAAGAAGTGGAGAAGTATATCTCCACTTCAGAGATATCGATCTTTCCCTGTAGGGTGGCACAACAACGCTCCTTGGATGTGATCAATATATATAATAATGCGATGTTAAATTGGACAATGTTCCAGCAAGTCCCTGAATGGCATCCTCGCTATCCCTGCCCGCCTTTCCCATACCCCGAGCTGTGGAGGCATTCTATCACAAAACTCTGCCCAAGCCATCTGCGAACCCAACTACCAAGAAACCGGACAAAAGTACCAAACCCCAAGCAGGTCATCAGCTAAATCTGAGAAAGAAGGCAAGGCCAGTTCTAAACTTACACGACAGTTTCTGACCTCCAAGCTGTATGAAGGCACCTAAATACGAATGATGGCATCAAGGGACCTAACTAGTAAATTTAGTTGACGTTCTTTGCATTGAGATGCAAATTTCAAAACTAGCAATTGAAATGAAAATTCAAAGAAAAAAAATGCAATGATGTTTTAATGTTCCAATTTAATTTCGTTCCAACTTCAGGCTACATGATATTCCTTCATTTCATCTCATGTTACATTCTTAGCATCACCGCTTATCATATTCATTTTCGTCTTCAACTTAATTCTATCTGTCATATATTTCACAAGGAATCCCAGTATACTTCAATATTGCAAAAACGTGCTGAATATATCCAAGTTGTTCAAGAGCATATCCTAGTACTTCATGAGAAGAAGTCCTGCCCGAAGGAGAACTGGACCTGACATGAAGAAGCGGCTACTGAGAAAAAGTCCGGGCAGGTTTATTTTGTCTGGAACAAGAAGAAAAACCACGGTAGCGTTTTCCATTGGGATTCCATTCGGACTCTAGTGAATCGTAATGCGCAAAAGCTTTAATAAAACTGTTTGGAAAGATTGGGTGATTTTTGCTTACTGGACAACACCTTATTTCATCTGCAGTCAAATTATCAACTGCGCCGCTCATTATATTTATTCTTATTCGCGAATTATTTCCATCTGTCCTATATATTCCATGGAGAGTCCCACTATAATCCAATATTGCAAAAACGTCACCACTGGTTGATGATAATACAATATATTCTTGGTTTGGTACAAGCATATAGTTCGTATGATCTATACGCATTCGAATTGGTTCATAGGCAGGAAAAACGTATCTTTGAAATTCAAATTGCTGTTTCTGGTTTTTGCAAGGAATAAGCCGAACATAGCCAAGTTGTTCTATTGCACATCCAAGTACTTGAACAAAAATAGGCCTTCCCGGAGAGGACCTGGACCTAGCACGAAGAGGATGCTCCTGAGGTGAAGTTCGTTCAGGTGAATGTTGTCTGTCAGAAGTAGAAATGCCATGGATACGTTCGCTATTGGCATTCGGCTCTGACTGTAGCGAATCGAAACTTGCAGAACCTTTAATAAAATTGTAGGGGAAGATTGGCTGACGTGTGCCTATTGGACAGTCTCGAATTTCATTTGAGGTCAAAATATTAACTTCGCCGCTTATCATATTTACTTTAATTCTCGATTTAGCTTTATTTGTCGTAAAAATTGCACGAAGATGCCCACTATACTCTAATATTGCAAAAATCTCCCCATTTGATGTTGATAATACAATATGTTCTTGGTTAGGTAGGGGAATAAGCCTATTTTCTGGCCGAACTCTGATTGGTTTATCTGCAGGAAACACGTATCTTCGAAATTCGAATCGTATGTTCTGATTTGCGTGGGGAATAAGCCGAATGTATCCAAGTTGTCCAAGTGTATATCCAAGTACTTTAGCCGAAGACGGCCATCCAGGAGGCGATCTGGCTTCGGCATGAAGAGAAGGCTCCTCAGGAGAAGTGCGGTCAGGTGAAAGTTGTTTGTCAGAAGAAGAAGAACCCGGGTTACGTTCGAAATTAGGATTCCATTCGGACCTTAGTGAATTGTTATTTGCTGAAATTTTAATAAAATTTCTGGGGAAGATTGGTTGACGTTTACCCACTGGGCAATCTCGCATTTCATCTGGGGTCAAATGATCAACAGCGTTGCTTATCATATTAATTTTAATTCTTCGTTTAGGTTTATGTGTCGTATATAGTCCACGAAGAATCCCGCTATACTCTAATATTGCAAAAATGTCACCATTGGGTGCTGATAATACAATATGTTCTTGGTTTGGCACGGGAACATAGGTATGTTCTTCTGTTAGCAATCTGATCAAATAATCTGGAGGAAAAACGTATCTTCGAAATTCGAATCGTAGATTAGGATTTCGACGGGGAATGATACGAATATATCCAAGTTGTGTAAGTGCATATCCAAGTACTTTAGGAGAAGGAGGCGAACTGGCATCGGTATGAAGAGAAGGATCCTGAGGAACAGTCCGGTTAAGTGAATGTTGTCTGTGAGAAGAAGAAGAACTAGGTTTAAGTTCGCGATTAGGATTCCATTCTGACTG
>CAKNWU010118230.1:861-12912 GCA_932072015.1 Andricus quercustozae | reverse complement strand
CATTATAATATTGTTTCCATTCAAATTTCTTGCAATATTACTAAAAAAAAAAACGTAAAATTGTGGATAATCGTAGAAAATATTCTTTCAACAAATAATTTTATTATAAAATTTTGTTTTGTTTATTATATACTATTGACACATCTTCAAATAATGTTACTCTATAAAACTTAAGAGATTTCAACAATTTTCCTGTTTTTGATCAGCACCAGGAACGACAAATAGAAAAAATGACCATTTTTCTCGCTATATTTGTTTATTTATAAACAAATTTGAAGCCCAATTCAAAAATCAGTCATATGAAAAAATTCGGGTTTTCAGCGTTTACCATTTTTTATGCTGATTTTTTTTTGAACTACTCTTATTTCAGATATGAATATTACAATAATGATGTAAAACGTCTTTTATTAATATTTAATTATATATAATTATTATATTATTGTGATATATTTTATTTTTATCTCATGAAAAAATAATAATAAAAATGAAAAATAGTAAACGTTGAAAAAACTAATCTTTCCATATGAAAATAAAAAAAATGAATATCTTGGCTTCACTGAAATAAATTTAATAGTCAATTGCAATTTGCAAAGAGATTGATGCAAACAAATCGCTTAAAATGCAGGCGGCAAGAATCGAGCCCAGACCACATTGTTAGAAAACCAAATCACTATCGTCTGATCTAACCGACTGTCGAAAGACTCTCGTATCTCGGTCCAATATTGAATCTTAAAATAATAATAATTAAGAAAGTATTTTATTTTAGAAATTCGGTATACTTTAACACACTTTTCAAGTAGAAAAACCTTTAGCCGGTGCGGCACGGCGTGGCGTACCCGGCGAGTCTGAACCGACAAACTGCAAAATGCGCAGTATCACTTGCGCATGAAGCTTTCTCCGAACAGCTGCGAATTTTCTGGAACTCCGTTCTGTATTTCATGTAACGTAATGCTTTAAAAATACTCAATATCTCTAATTTAATTCCTATGAATCTTGTAAACACATTTAATTGAACTATTCTACAATGATTATTGATTTTTTTTATTTCGGACTCATTTAAAAACATACCGATTTTTTTTGTAATTAAGCCTGAATAATAATTCAGTTATCACTTATACCCGCGGCTCTTGAACTGATTTCATAAAATTTAAAAAAACTTATTTTTTTACGTGCACTTGATAGATGAAATTGCACATAAAAGAGTGGTAAACTATAGTTGGAAAATAAGTCAGAAAATAATGATCAGCTCTGATAAAGATGCTAAATACGTCAAACAATACTAAATAGTTGTTTTAATTTTTTTCCGGTATCTTAGAATATTAATGTTATGAAGGCCTTTTCCGGTTTTTTGATGTCTTTATTTAAAAATTGCCAACATGTTTCGACTCGGATCCGAGTCCTTTTCAAGGCGTAGTTCTTAGTATTAGTTAACGAAAATTAAAAAAGTTTCATTAGAAGATTGCGCATAGTTGTCAGTTTGGAAAAGTTTGAAATTTTAAAATTGGATAATATTCGGTTGGCTGTTACCTATAATGTGGGTTGGTAACAAATCTTCATTCTGACAACGATATAGGAATCTACGTTGATTCTTTCTTCTTTCCGCATAAAAGTTTAGTTTCATCCAGTTCTTTACTAACCACACAGTATGTTCGTCATGGTTTTGTTCGAGTTGTTGATAGTATCCACTGGTTGCCATTTTGCTGTTCAAAGTTTAAGGCCAGTATATAGATGTTTTAATTTTTTTCCGGTATCTTAGAATATTAATGTTATGAAGGCCTTTTCCGGTTTTTTGATGTCTTTATTTAAAAATTGCCAACATGTTTCGACTCGGATCCGAGTCCTTTTCAAGGCGTAGTTCTTAGTATTAGTTAACGAAAATTAAAAAAGTTTCATTAGAAACTTTTATGCGGAAAGAAGAAAGAATCAACGTAGATTCCTATATCGTTGTCAGAATGAAGATTTGTTACCAACCCACATTATAGGTAACATCCAACCGAATATTATCCAATTTTAAAATTTCAAACTTTTCCAAACTGACAACTATGCGCAATCTTCTAATGAAACTTTTTTAATTTTCGTTAACTAATACTAAGAACTACGCCTTGAAAAGGACTCGGATCCGAGTCGAAACATGTTGGCAATTTTTAAATAAAGACATCAAAAAACCGGAAAAGGCCTTCATAACATTAATATAATACTAAATAGTAGTCATAAAATAGTAGAATCAATACAATTCTGGGAATAATAAAATCATTTGGTTATAGGGTTTTGTAGCTCCGGGAAGACACCCTTATACACGGAGAAAAATTGAATGTCAGTTTGGCCATCTAGATGTGCAGACAGACTATATTTCAGGGTCAAATATAGGACACCCCTTGAAGATGGATAAAGCAACAATCTCTAGAAGGTTAACACAAGAGGTTAAAATCGATCATCTCTGAGTGGCGCCTTAGTATCATCTCGAACGGTCGATTCAAGCGTTATAGAGAGTCGAACCGATGATCACAGAGGGTAAAATTGATCATCATAAAGGGTCAAATCGCTCATCACAGAGGGTCGATTTAGTCATATAAGATTTATCTCCTCGGACAGTCGACCTGGCTATCTTAAGGGGTCGATTTGGTTATCCTAAATTTTTTATATTTGTTGCCCTTTTCCTACTTATTCCAGTCTCTCTCTCTTATAAGAGACTGGAAATTATAAAATTAAGTGGAGCCTATAAAACATGAACATTTATATGAAATACATGAATTCTGAAAGGATTTTTTATTGTTTGTGGAGATTGAGGTGTATGAGAGGTAATTTGGTATGCAAACACAGTGCACATTGACAATATGTTTTTTGGAGCACGAGAGGCTAAGAACGCGGCACGGTGTCACACTGAATTGTAATATTTCAAAAATTGAAGTGGATTCATAAACCAATATCTCACATCTCGTTACTTTCTGCATCATCAATGGATGCTGAAATTTTGTGCACGTTTTCAGTTTGAAACGACACGGTGACAACAAATTGATAGCTGATCCTCCAGTTACGCTTTTATCCTAAATCCCTTGGAAGCATCAAATTTGACGTTGGAAAATCAAAAGAATAAGTTTAATTCACTTCCCATCATGTTCTTATGCACTTCACTCTCCACGAATGTTCGAAATATCGAAAAGCAGTTTATCTTATTAATAACATGTTTAAGTTCAATAAACAGCAAATGTAACGCTGAACGGCTCAATGATATTTACTCACTCCGAAAATGCTCTAGAGTCTAGACCATGGTGCGCCCAACTCGTCGAAAACCGGATTGGTTAAGGTTGGCGCGCTTATTTAAAATGTTTAAATGTGACAAACAATTGTGTACTGCAAATAACAAGAGTGAAGTTATTAAAAATAATTCTTTGCTCACAAGGAAGACTTATAAAGTGAAATTTAAATTATTCATTAGATTTTCTCGTTAAAAATATATGGTCGATTTTAATTTTAAAGAAAGGAATATCTTTGTTATCCAAAATATGAATTTACAATTATTCCTAATATTCTTATGTACTTTTAATTTATTATTTGTTGTGAACATTTGACTGACACATTCAATCATTTTAAATAAACAAGCCAACGGTAACTAATTAGGCTGGCCCTCCGCGATGGGTCATTTGCTCTTCCGTGGACGGTCGAAATGAGTGAAAACAAGATGATCGTATTGACCATCCCGAAAGGATACCTTGCTTATCCCTGATAGTGAGTCTGACCTTCTTATAACAGTCGGACTGGCCATAAAATGAGAGCCTCTCCAACAATGTCAAAAAAATTCTGGATGGCTCTTTAGACCATCTAGAAGAACGGACTGGCTCTCTAAATTTTGACCCTCTAACTTTAAACATCCATTTTTCTTCGTGTAGTTTCAGTCAAGTGTCCGTTCGTCTGTCGTATTTTTTGCCCAGAAAGGGAAGTAGGGACATGGAAATGAGGAAAGGGTATTGAGGGGTAGTGAGACGAGGGAGTTTAGGGGTAGAAGAGGAGTAAGGGAAGTGTTAGCAGAGGAGGACGGAGAAAGGGAAGGGATAGTAGGTAAAGGGGGATGTACGGGAGAAGGAAGTTGGCAAAGGAGGGAGATTAGGGAGGTAAAGTATGGGAGGGGGACTTAAACGACCTAATTAACGTCTTAATAGACGACGGAAACCTTTGTAGGCGCGCGATGCCTACTCTGACTAATTTCGTAATATGGTCAGAAAATAGTACTGAAATAATTTTCGGGTTATAATATTCACTAAACAGTCCAGACCAATTATTAATAATATAATGGATCAAGTTGAGAGAGAAGTAATTGATTAGAGCTTGGTACAGTTGCGTTCTGGTAATGGTATCTTAAATTAGAAACGACACGTCCCGAAGCAATTACACAGAGCCTGAGGAGTGAGAGAGGAAATTGGTTACTTTGACGACTAATCTAAATTAATACGCGATCTTGAGAATTGAGGAGTTGGCCGCGCGGTCGCGCTGGAATCTGAGACAAGAGGAAGGCTGGATGGCAAACTACAATAGCTTCGACTAGACTAGGGTAATATGGGGAGGATAGTGAATTTTGGTTGGTTAGACACCAGACAATGATCTGCTTTGCCTTGCGTAATGGAAGACAAACAGCCTCGCCCTTATTCACTTCCCTTACTTGTGCACCATTCCCATACACCTTCCCTCAACTCATCCTACTCAACGCTGCACCTAACAACACTCACTGTCTTCCGCATGAAGACAGCACGAAAGCATTGTCCTGCCTTCGTGACGGCATTACCTAATACACCCATCCTAGGGATTCAATGACGTTTCGAATTATCCATCTTGCGCTGCCGACCAGAAAAGTCTTCTCTAAAAATTCAATTTCATTAGTCCGACTATTTTATGACCACCTATATTTTATTATAGGGACCATAAAATATTCAGACCAACTTACGACTGCCTACATGGCCCATGTTGTGTAGGTCGTAAAATATGCAGCACATTTTACGACCTTATACAATGAAAATATTGCACAGCTCATATAATAGTACGACTATCTAATGGCTGCTTATGATGTTCATAATATTGGGTCAAAAAATAGGCATTTAGTTATATGACCACATATTACATGGGCCATAAAAGGCACGACTATGTTAATACTGTTTATAAGGCTTACGTTATTGAGGTCGTAAAATTGACAGTCCGTTTTTGACCAATGCGATAGACATTATATGAATCATAAAATATTACTTCTATTTTATGGCTGCCTATACATCGTATGTTTTTGAGGTGGTTATGGTTTATCTATATTTTTTTTAATACCCTATCCTATGCAAACTCAGAATTAACATATTTTTTTTAGAAAATTGCCTACGCCAAGTCTCAATAAAAATTCGGTAAAAAAATTCCTTGTTCCAAGTGCGAATTATATTTATTTACTAAATTTTATATGGTATTTCAGAAACATAGTAACTCTCTTTTTCCAAAATTTGGAAGAAAAAAGTTTCAAATTGTAACATATTCTGACTTAGAACTGGGATTGTTTTAAAGTTTCCTTCTTCAAAATCGAAATAAAAATTCTTTTCCAAAATTCCCATTCCATGTAAAAATTTCCGTTTTCCAACCTAAAAAGAAAATTATAATTCATTACAAAAATTCTCAGTTCTATATCAGAATTGTACTTCTTAAAAAAAAATCCCTATTCTAAGTGAGAAATATGATTTTTCACAAATTCTCTATTCCAACTCAGAATTAGAGTAATAAAATATATGTTTGCACTTTTATTTGACGTATCAGTATATCTGAAAGAAAAATCCTTTCTATCAAAGAGCGCGACTACTTTATGACTGCCTATAATGCTCATGTTATGTCGGTCATAAAATAGGCATATCATCCAATGATACGTTGGTCATAAAATATGCATCCAATGGTGCGTCGGCCATAAAATAGACATTCGAAGATATGTCGGTCATAAAATATACATTCAATGTTATGTCGGTCATAAAACATACATTAAATGTTATGTCGGGCATACAATAGGTGTTCAATGTTATGCCCCCATATAAGGCGCACACTGCATAGGCTATACAATAGTAAGACTATTTTATGACTTTATGGATCACTCATGTTATGCAGGTCATAAAATATACATTCAATGTTATGATCACATATGAGGCACATACTGCATGGTTCATACAATAGTGCGACTATTTTATGACTGTTTAAATAGCTCATGCTATGGAGGTTATCAAATAAGCAGTAAACCTTATGAGCATGTATAAGGCGCGTGTAACAGGAGCCATTCATCATTCCGAACATTGGATATCCACATATAATGCACATATTATGGAGGCCATAAAACAGGCAGGATTTTTATGACTGTATAAAAGGGGCTGGTTATATGATAGTCAAATTTGTGAGGATTTATAATGTGCAAAGCAGATGCCCCATAAAATAGGATAACTATTTTGTGGTTGCCTGTATGGTACACACGATAGTAGTCACAAAATAGACATACCATTATATGACCATATATACGATTCCCCCGATTCCCGTATATCGTAATGGTCCTAATATTTTCTGACACTCATTTAAGTATTAGCTCACTGTACCTAATCCGAGTATTTTATGACCCCTATGAAATGATAAAACGGCTTTAATAAGCCGAGTTATTTATTATCACCGAAATCGTATCATTTCTACTTTTTTTCGCATTTAATTAAGTACTTTTCTAATACTTTGTTTATTCAATTAATTTATCACCCCTATAGTATTATTTCACTTCCCACGCAAGCCTGTTTCATAATCGCTTTTTTTAGTAATCTTAAAATTTTTGCTATATTTATACTAAGGCTCTATTTTCTTATTATTCCCTTAAATTTTCGAACTACGAGGAAATTATTATTCATTTGCGAAAATGGTCCTGACCTGATCGTAAAAAGGAGGTCTGAAAGTGAGAAATGAGAAAAATGGTCTCTAAACATTTTATTTTATTAGTTGCCTGAGTCATAAAATAGTACGCATATTTTATAGCTGCCTATGATGCTATGTGATGGAGGTCATAAAATAGGTAGTAAATCTTATGATCATGTATAAGGCGACATAACATGGGCAATTTAATAGTCCCAATGTTTCATATCTGCCTATGATGCACATATTAAATGGGTCAAAAAATATTTAGATTACTTTATGATGGTCTATACGAAACTCATTATAGCGATTGTAAATTATCCAAACTATTTCATGACTGTCTACAATGCACACATCACAGGGAGATGGAATAATTAGACTTCTTTATCATCAATAAGGTGCATATTACAGGGGTCATAAAAAATCCTGATTATCGTATGTCTATCTGTAGGGTACAAATTATATTGGTCATACAATAGACATACATATCACCACCTATGTGATACATATTACAGTGGTCGTAAAATAATATATTCAATGGAGTCATAAAATGGCTAGGCCTCCAATAATTCGATTCCACTACGGTAATAAGCCATCTGTTTCATTACCTCTCTATTCTTCTAACACTAGTATTTTATGACCACTATAAAATTATGTCAATGCTTTAATGAAGCAAGTGATTTATTATCCCAAACACCCTAATGATACTATTATTTATGATACAACGGCTTTAATAAGCCAAGTCTTTCATTATCGCTGAAATCGTATTAATCCTACTAATTCCTCGTTTTTAATTGAAGAACTTTTCTGCTATTTCATTTATGCGAGAAAGGTCCTGGTCTGATCGTAAGAAAAGGGTGTCGGAAAGTGAGAAACAAGAAAAGTTTTCTGAATTTTTTTTATTAATTTATCTATTTTACAAACCTCTATAATATATTACATATGTCATAAAATAGTTAGTCCATTTTATGACCACATATTTCATTGTACATAAAATAGCCCGACTTTATGTGAGTTTCTACGAGACGCATGCTATGGAGGTCATAAAATAGACATGCCATTTTACGACCACATATAATGCATATATTGCGTGGGGCGTAAAATAATATGGTTATTTTATGCCTGCCTATAATGCTAATGTGATGAAGCTCATAAATTAGGTAGTCAATTTTATAATGAAGCGCACATAATATGAGCCATTTAATGGTGCCACTATTGCATATCTGCCTAGAATGCACATATTAAATAGGTCGAAAAATATTCAGCCTATTTTATGATAGTCTATACGCAACTCATTATAGGAGTTGTCTATAGGGTGCATATTACAGGAGTCCTATAATATTCTGTTTGCAGTTTGTATATCTGTACGGGAAAAACTTCAGTGGTCATAAAATGACCCCTATAAAATGATTCCAATGCTTTAATGAGGCAAGCAATTTATAATCCGGAATATCCTAATGATCTTATTATTTTCTGACACTCATTTAAGTATCAGCTCACTTTACCTCTTCGTCGTATTTTATGACTCCTATAAAATAATGCAACGGTACATAATATAGGGGCCATGGAATAAGTGTACTTTTTTAGTCATCTTTAATGTGCATATTACAGGGGTCATAAAATTTTCTGATTATAGTATGTCTATCTGTGAAGAACAAACTGCAATGGCCATAAAATGGATATTGCATTATGTGACCACTTATGCGGTACATATCAGAGTGGTCATAAAATATCTGGTCTCTTTTATAGTATGATTTAGTGTATACATTATAGGGATCACAAAACATGTAGACTATTTAATGAACCTATATAATATATTTGTAGGAGTCATAAAATGGCTGGACCCCTAATAGTTTAATTCCACTGTTCTAATAAGCCAGCTATTTCATTATCACTGTACTTTATCCTAGTATTTTATGTCTCTCATAAAATGATACATTGGCACACAATAGAGGGCCATGGAATAATTGAACCTTTTTGATCATCTATAAGGTGAATATTACAGGAGTCATAAAATATCCTGGTAATCGTATGTCTATCTGTATGGTACAAACTAGAGTGTCCATAAAGTAGACACTACATCACATGACCACCTATGCGATACATAGTACAGTGGTCATAATATATTTGCTTTCTTTTATATTACGATTTTATGTATGCATTATAGGGGCCACAGAATGTGTAAAATATTTTATGGACCTATATAATACATTTATTGGAGTTCTAAAATGGCTGGACCCTTAATAGTTCGATTCCATTACTCTAATAAGCCAAGTATTTCATTATCCCTCTATTCTTCTGACGCGAGTATTTTATGGCCCCTATAAAGTGATTCCAATGTTCCAATTAAGAGAGCAATTTATTATACCGAATATCCTAATAACCCTACTATTTTCTGATTCACATTTTTGTATCAGCTCACTGTACCTAATTGTAGTATCTTATGATCTCTATAAAATGATTCAATGGCACAACACTATATAGGGGCCATGGAATAATTTGACTTTTTTAATTATCTATTAGGTGCATATTACAGGGGTCATAAAGTATCCTGATTATCGTATGTCTATCTGTATGGTACAAATAATAGTGGCCATAAAATAGAAATTACATACAATGACTACCTATGCGATACATATTACAATGGTCATAAAATATGTGGTCTTTTTTATAGTATGATTTAGTAGACTTTTTGATGAACCCATATAATATATGTATAGGAGTCATAAAATGGCTAGGCCCTAATAGTTCGATTTCATCACTCTAATAAGCCAAGTATTTCATTATCCCTCTATTCTTTTAATCCTAGCATTTTATGACCACCAAAACATGATTCCAATGCTTTGATGAACGAAGCAATTTATTATCCCGAGTATCCTAATGATCTTACTATTTTCTGACTTCCATTTAAGTATCAGCTCACTGTACCTAATCCTAGTATTTTATGACCCCTATAAAATGATATAATGGTTTTAATTAGCCAAGTTATTAATTATCCACAAAATCATATTAATCCTACTATTATCACGCTTTTATTTAAGTACTATTCTACTATTTTATTTACGCTATTAATTTATGACCCCTATAGTACTATTTCCCTATTTAAGCAACCCTGTTTGCTGTTTCATAATCGCTGTTTTTTAGTACTCCTAATACTTTTAGCTATTTTCATACTTAAGTTCTATTTTCGGGCATCAGCCCTAGGATATAATATGGCAGTGGTCATAAAATAGGGAGTTCAATGATTAAGCAGCTAGTATAATTAAA
Source organism: Andricus quercustozae (assembly GCA_932072015.1). Taxonomy (NCBI): domain Eukaryota; kingdom Metazoa; phylum Arthropoda; class Insecta; order Hymenoptera; family Cynipidae; genus Andricus; species Andricus quercustozae. The sequence goes on along the minus strand of CAKNWU010118230.1, from coordinate 2,754 downwards.
TATAGAATTAGTAATAACTATTAATTTTCATTCCCTTGAATTTGCCAACTACGATAAAATTATTATTCATTTGCGAAAAAGGTCCTGGCCTGATCATAAAAGAAGGATGCCTGAAAGTGAGAAACTCGTGACGACTTGCTAATTGCAACGTTCTACCAATCTCTCAGATTGGCTTCGTGGAAAAAGGCACTATCTCTCCTCCTTTTCCCACCCTATGTCAGGGGGCTGAGAGGCCGAGGGGCCGGGTGAAGAGTATAATTTACTTGTTTGTGATCCAGCCATTACCTTAATTGCGAGAGCGCGTTCTCAATCAAGAGTGTAGTTGGTTTTCAATCGATACTGCAAGATGTCGCGCGTACTTTGTTGGTTTAAAAGCATTCCGATATTAAAAAACTTTTGGTTGCAAGCTTTCCTTTGAACCGTCGTGCGCGCGGTACTCGCTGCTTTTTGGAAGAAACTTCATACCGGTAATATTAAATGCTGTGAAATGTAACGACTTACCATTTCTCTGATTCAAATCTAATAATTTTATTATACCCCTATCTTGTCCAAATCGAAATTTCCCCCCATTGAACCTGCAATTGATTTATTATTATACATTAGGGTGGTCCAAAAAGGCGTTGGAAAATTGTTTTTTTTTTAATTTCCATGTTCTCATTCACTAAAGCTTGAATCAAAATATAAAAGTAAACACTCAACTCCCAATACAAGACCCCCCGGTTTACGCCGTTCCTAGAACGGATGGCCTCCAACGTTTCGATATGAGAGGAGACGCGGGGCCAAAAGAGAGGATGTGCTCAGTCAAGCGTGACAAATAGGTCGAGGGCTGCACTCTCAGCGCGTTAGTTGCATCAGGTTGCTTCATGCGTCCAAATCCAGCAGAAATGATTAATGCGACCCTGTCTGTTAACGTTTGGATTTCTCCGATTTAGGATCAAGGCCAAGGCAAGCCATGTCCCAAAATCGGTCATATATCGGGAATTGAGTATACGTATTTTTTTTAAATTTATATCTAGAGGATCCGCTAACTCCATGAAGTTTATTATGTATTTCCCATATGAAAAAAATACGTTTTTGTAAATTTTGGACAGAATCGTCAATATTAGACGTATCGAGTTATCTCTCAAGATTTGTCTCGACAATTAGCCATAGAATACAAATCAAAAATTACTTTTTGAATTTTATTCACATAAGCCTGTTTTACAGGATCCCAAAAACCACCATAATTAAAAAATTGCATTTTGCGAATTTTCGGCGCTAATTCATATTTTTGGTGTCTTTTTTTAGTAGGCATTGTTTGTAATACATAAAAAATACCTTCTACTGATAAACAGGAAGGGTCGGGGAACAAAAGGGCCTATCCCATACATTTTTCAAAATTTGCTTTTACACATTTTTGGATTCCTCAACCAAAGGCCGTTTCGAGGGTGTAAACAAAAAAAATTATAAAATTTTTTTCATTTTTTAAAAATTCATCAAAGCCAGTCAAAGCCCTATCTCACAGGGTTACCGACCGAACGTTTTTCTGGCGTCCTGAAAAACTTGGAGAAACAGGGTTAGGCCCTTTTGTTCCTCGACCCTTCAGATGTTGCAAAAAAATTTCTGAACAATTTATTATTGTTTATAGCAATTTTCTCTTAGAATAGGGATAGAAAATCGCGGTTTTTTCTGAATTTTTCCATTTATTTTCAACTTTTCAGTTATAGCGAGGAAATACTTAATTGAATTTAAACAAATAATTGCTTGAGCAGTCTATTATTATTCTTAAAAATATTCTCTTAGACTAATGCTAGAAAGTTGCGGTTTTTTCTGAAATTTCCAACTGTTTTTCAACTTTTCACATACAAGGAGGTAACAATCAAGTAAAGTATACAAAAATAATTGTTTAAACAT
>CAKNWU010117971.1:584-10593 GCA_932072015.1 Andricus quercustozae | reverse complement strand
CACCCGACTAGAGTCCAACGAACAAAGTGTCACCAGCTGTATCAAGTTCTGCAGTAAACTTGTTTTGACATTTTTCTTTACAAACCTTACCAACATATATACCCGTAAAAGTTTGTATAGATAGCAAAAATGTATATTCTATTAAATAAAGTGTTCAAGTAATATTTCTTTGGAGTTTATTCGTAATTACAAACTCACTTAATAATTTTAATTAAATTGCTTTAAATTTTAAACCTATTTGATATAAAATGTGTTCAAATTGAATGCAATCAAAATAAAAAAAATGATTTTTGAATACTAATTAGTTTTAATTTAATTTAAATTAATATTAAGTTCTTTAAATTTTAAAGCTCGTTACAAAATTAAATTAAATTTCCCAGTCCAAAAAGAGCAGAGATATTTAGAAATGTGTTGTCTGACTAAAACGAACCATTTTCACTGCAAATTTCATGTCCCACTAAATATACTATTTTCACTTGAAATGAGTTGTCCTATTAAGGATATCTACACTTTCCACTTAAAATGACTTGTGTCTATATAAATACCATTTCCACTTGAAATTAATTGCCCCACTAAAAAGTAAGTTTTCCATTAAATTCGTATCTACGGCTGACCAAAAACATTTCTTCCACTTGGTTTAGATTAGAGAAATTGAATTCACAGTTCTAACTTTTAAGTCCAAAAAATAATTCATTCTCAGACATTACCTTGTTAAAATTATATTTTTCATTTTCTTATTATGTAAAAAAATCATTTGGCTGGTCAAAATTAGAAGTTAAATTTGAGAAAAATTTAAACCAAATTTTTGTTTCTTAACGAAGAAAAACGTTCTGCATGAGCCAATAAAATAATCTCAACTTTTACTATGGTAAGAACAAGTATTTCTAAGAGACACATCCATTAGTAGTAGTGAAAATGGATGTGGAAGGAGAGACTTTGGAGTCGTTACATTCTCGACTAAACGACATCGTTTATCATTTTAATGATATCATTAGTAGAATTTAAATAAACCCGTCCTCAACAGTGAATTAAACCCTTTTGCGTTGTTTGTTGTAGTGGACTGGCCCTTCTTTGCCTTGCTTTTTAAACGATGTTAGTGCATTATCGTGTGATACCTTCCAGTTGCTCTTTTCACCCCATCATCCCCTCGCTTCGCAGTAGGAAATCCTCTATAAGCCTCTGTTTTGTTAGACACGATCTGTTCACTGTTTTTTTAACGGGTCGTTCTCTTCGGTTTCCGCTTCCGTCAAATGAACTCAAGTTCCCTACTTATTTCGAAACGAAATCCGCTTAACGTTCCTACCCCTGCAGATGCTTCGATTAAGATATTTGAGTTGAGTTCTGTTTGAATGTTTTTACATTGAGAAATTTAATGTTTTCATGTCTTGAAGGATTTTAAAGTTTCAACACTTTTGAGTTTCAAGACGTTAGAGTGTTTTCAAATTTAACCTGAGATTTTGGAAATTAAAATCATTGTAGCTAGAAAATCTGTATGAATCAATAATAACTTAAAGTATGATGTTATTGTATAGACCAGGGTAATTAATTAATTAATTTCTGATGTTAAATTTTTGTCGATTACTGGTCGATTCTGGTTTCTCCAGAAAATTATTTGACCAGTAATCGATACAAATTTACCATCAGAAATTAATTAATCAATAATAACGTTCAAATTTTAACCTATTTTAGTATCTACAATTCTACTATTTTTACATTTTACAGCATTTACATTATATACTATTACAACATACATACAACAACCCTATAGCCGCTATAACTCCTCCAACACAACACTCTTGAAACCTAAACTTCATTAGAACCAACATATTGGGCGTCCAGACGCCCAATATCCCCAAATGCAAAACATTGAGAGATCTCAATTCAACATCTAACAACTCCACATACACAAGTACCTCAAACCCAAATCGTTCCTGGAAACAAACACAGCACAGTCAAAATAATTGATCCAAAAGATTCTTGACGAGGGGGAATTCGCTCGCACATTATTCCGTATACCTCACACGTAATAATAGTGTAATAACGCGTAATAGTACTTTATGATGTTACGAAAATGTTGAGAACACTGATTTCTTACCTAAAATGCCTTAAATGTTGTGCTAGATTTGTGATTGTTAACAGGAAGTATATTTAATTGTAAATAACAAATATATTAATCAAATTCTCTGAAGGAGCGTTTATTTGTGGAAATTTTAGTTTTTTCAATAAGTTCTGTCAGAAGGAAGTTAATACTAATATTTAATCAAGATTTTTAGCTAATAATTAATTTAAAAATTGCTGCAAGCAATTCATATAAACAATTTATGAAATAAATACGCCATTGTAAATGTTTTTTACTAAAGTATTTTTTTACTTTAAGTGTTTTAACAGTACTTTAGCATTAATATTGTGAGAACACAAATATCAGAAATGATATTTCTTCGCGAAAAAAATCACTTTTCTTATTAAAGCTCCTTGAAAGCTAGATAATATTATTATTGGACGTTCATTTTATATTGAAGTTATAATTTTTATGAACAAATTGTTGAAAAATACACAAATCCCACATTATATCGTGTAAAAAATAATGTTATTTTATTGCCTGTATTTAATATCGTCCTGATATTGGCATTGGGTGTCCATATCATCTCACATGCGGCAAGTCTCTCTGCGGCATATCACAACTACGGCATCTGTCACTAGTGGAAAGGGATTCGACCAATATTATTTCTGTGGCCAGTCACAGGGGTACCTTCACGCCCCCCCCCCCACGAGATGTTGGAAAAGGGGTAGGGGTTTTTATTATTAAATATGGTTTTAAAGTTTTGCGCAATTAATGAACGTTTTATGTACGTTATAAAATTTAAATACGCATCCCTAATAAAAATATTTCTCATGATGATTTGTCTAAAACTTGTAATTGTGCCAATGTTAATATTATTTAATATTTTTTATCAAATGAAATCTTGATCTAAAATTAATATTAACTAGCTTTCAAGAAATCTTTCAAAGAGATTTAATAGGAAAAATGATTTTTTTCCACTAAGAAATGTTCATTTCATTCATTTAGTTGTAAGTAGTTAAATCTCAAGTTCCATTTTAACTATTTCTAAAACTATTTATTTTTTGCAACAATAATGATTGTTAGCAAAATAGAAAACTTTGACATTTTACTTTAATTTATGACTAGTTATTTAAGATTAGTTGTTTAAATTTTACTTTAACTGACGCTAAGATCACAATTTATTGTTAAATTGCAATTATAAATAATTATATTTCAACAGTTCTTTCTCCCGATATTGATGAGTGAATTTCCCTCGATTCTCGATAATAATCGAAATCTGAGAAATTGCAAAATTTGCTAAAGGAAGGATTCTTACATACACAAAGGACGATTTCGAAGATAGGACAGACATAAGACAACTTTTTTGGAAATGGGACATTCCAAGTCCTTTTGTGACAGAATTCCTTTGAAAATATTCCCTAGGTTCTGTTGTCGACAAGTTCGATGTGGCAGGTCTTTTTCTATCTTCAAACCTCATTACTCAGCCATCGTAAAAGAAAATTCCGATTCAGCACAAGTGCACAGGCTGTTCTATCGCTTTCCGGAACTTGGTTTTACGTTTCTTCCACGTATCGTTCATACCGTTTTCCCGGATATTTTGCATGCTTCTGCGAACCCCTTTCCTAGCGAGGCATTACGTGTATTGAGTCCACGTGCACGCGAACCGGAAGTTTCGTAAGGGCTGCACGTTATGGCATACGTTCCTATAGGGTGACTTGTATAGTCCGTGTTCAATTTTTCTGGACATGAGACGAGACTTCATTCGATCTAGATTACATTTTTATAAAATGAACTGCTTTAAATTTTTACGAAAAACTGTTCCACAGACTCACCATAGGCATGCAAGTTTGAATTTCGGTGTAGATTTATCGCATGATGTAAAGTTCATTCATTTATTTATTTTAATTAACAGCCTTTAAAAATAAACAATTTCGAATCACAAAACTAGTTGAATCAATTTTAGTACCTTTAGATAATATATTTTTTGGCAATTGTTTACTTTGATGACTTTTCCGTCTTTTGGAGTAAATAGTTTAAAACCTTTTGCAAAACCTTCTTTCTAATTTTGAAAGAACATATTAAAATATACATGATAAAAAATTGGTACTTTTGACAAAAAAAAAAGGATCAAAAAATGTATATTAAAGACTTATTGTTTTTCAACTTTTCGAAATTTCCACGGAATTATAATCACTTTATACTCACTTCTATAAATTTTTTACAAAAAGTTTTACCTTGTTCTGAAAAAAAAACACAAAAATAATCAAGTTTTTTAAAAATAAAGTTGTTTTATTTTATTTTCGAATGAAAGTTCAGATCGAAACAATATAAGAAGAAATACATTAAATTGCAAGAAATTTTAAACGATCGACGTTAAATTATTTGAAAAAATTTCACTAATTGTTGAGTAATTTTAATATTTAACAATTGATTAATTTAAATAATTATAATAATAAAAATTAAAAAGTTCTATAATTAACATTAAATAATTTTTGTTTCATTAATAAATGATAAATATTTATAAATTGCTTTGATTTAAAATTGTAATTTTTCAAGCTGAAAAAGGGAAGAGGGAAGTTTTGTCATACCTTAACACTTTTCCACCTAAAAAATTAACAATAATTGCTGTTTTTGGCAAAGTACGCTAGAATACGTAGTTATAACAGAACGAGAATAGAAATTTGTTATGAGCGTGATTTTTACCAATTTTAATTTTTTCAACTTGTTTTCATTTTTTTTTTGTGAAAATATTAAACTTTTTTGGTCTCTCCCGAATTATATTTTACCTTTGTACCAAAAAGTACATTTTTCCAAAAGGTTTCAAACAATTTACTCCAAAATTCGGCAAATTCACCGTAGTACGTGAAAATTTACCTATTTTTTATGGCCGTGTATAGGTTCACCGAAATTCCGTGAGCGTAGAAAAAATATTTTCGGTGAGCCAAGCGAAGCTGGAAATGTGCGGCTAGGATCACCGAAAATTGGTGAGCCTAGCAAAAATATTTTTGGTGAGCCTAAACATTTAGATTTTTTTTAATTTTGCATAAAAATCTAAAAATTATTGTGCATTTGAAAAATTTGTTAAGTATTTTCTGAGAAAACAAATTTTAGAAAATTCTATTCAAACAACTCTGTGACATTAATATGTAACATCCTGCCAAATGTTTGGACCAACTAAAATTATTGTATGCAGTAGCTGCTTTGACTAATGAAGTATTTACCTGACAGCTGGCGTAAATACAATTTTCGCTTTTTAAAAGAGATATTTTTTTACTAAAAATTGTTGAAAAGAAACCGTCAGCCGTGACTATATCTCACCAAAAAATACAATAACCATGTATAAAATATCAAATCTAAAAACGACAGTAATCTTCTAACTTATATTATATCAAATATTAAGGTACGGTTTTTGAATTAAATGCATTTTAAATAGAAAAATGTTCAATATTAGGACTGAAAATTCGTCACCTGAAATTTTTCGAATCACTTGAAATATGCGCATTTTATAATTTATTTAAGCTATTTAGAACTGTAAAATTAAAAATTTAAATGAGTAATTTTCATATTGTAAGATTTTGAAAATAGAAGCATGTGAGAAATAACCCTTTAAACCACACGAAAACCAGCTTAAATGATAGAAGCTCTCTATAATGAGACATTATTAATGAAGCGTTCCCGTTTGAAACATTAAAAACGTGAAACCTTTACAATCGAACAATTTAAAACTGAAAATTGTCTAATTGTACCGTATACTTTACAAAATTTAACCATCTCAAATGAAGCATTTAGAATTGAGTTTTAATTAAAAACTAATAAAATGGAAGAATTACAATTGTTACATTGCAAATCGTATGGGAGTGATCTCTCAAATAGTATAGTAAAAGTATGGCAATTGAGACTGTCCCATACATCATGTATATTTGAATAAAGTATATTGAATGTATGGCTCAAATATAGGCAAAGTATAATAATGTATATTTTACGTATAGGGCAAGTATTGCTAAAGTATATCTGAGAAGTATAGCTGCTGTATAACTGAAGTATAGCTAAAGTATATCTGAAGTTTTGTCAAAGTAGGGCTAAAGTATATTGCTGTAAAGTATGTTTGAAGTATAGGAAAAGTATGGCGATAGTATATATATATATATAGCTCTATTCTTGATGATAGGAGATAATGGGATATCTGAAATAAATATAGAGATCCAAAATCATCCTTTTCATATCAATAAAAAATATTGTCAGCAGCTTCTGAGATAAATTAAATGCAAGTGAGTAAAATGTTAATTACAAAATAATTTTTTTTTCGGTATTCTAGAATATTAATGTAGTGAAGGCCTTTTCCGGTTTTTTTAAAAATGTTTTTATTTAAAAATTGCCGACATGTTTCGACTCGGATCCGAGTCTATCCTTTTTTAAAAAATGTAGAATATATAATAATTTGCTCTAGGATTTATCTCCTAAGAGACAAATATTTTATTAATTTTAAGGTTATGACGATCCAATTTTAAAATTTCAAACTATTCCAAACTGACAACTATATGTACGATCTTCTAAGAAACTTTGTCAATTTCCGTTAACTAAAAATAAGAACTACGCCTTGAAAAGGACTCGGATCAGAGTCGAAACATGTCGGCAATTTTGAAATAAAAACATAACAAAAAACCGGTAAAGGCCTTCACTACACTGTTAAAAATAGTATTAAATTTAAAATAGCAATGTATATTAAAATTAATATCACAAGCATATGAAATCGCTATTTAGGTACGTGTTTATTAAATTTCATATACATTCATTATAATCGTTCAGATAATTCTATTTTACACCAAATCAAAATAAAATTAGCAGTAATTTTCGATTCTTAATAATAAAACATGATACCTTCTTACAATTAATCATAAATAAAAATGGATATAAAGTCGAAAAGTTCAATTAGGTAAATAAATGACAGACCTAACCTACAGTCAACTGTACTCATATTAAATTTCTACCATTCAGGGCAAATTTTGGAAAGAGTTCCACATGTACGTTGCACTTTAATCATTAAAAGCAATTCAATCGACGAATTCTAGATTATTACTTTAATTGCGAATATTTGATAAGATTTAAAGAAATAAAAGCACTATGAGTTTTCAAGCACGCTGCTATATCGACTTGTATATTAAATTTAATATAAAGTGTACAGCTATTCATATTTTAATGTATATTAAACTTCAACTACCGTGTATGCAAATTACTTCATATACATTTTTATTAAATTTAATACAGATTTTTCTAACAGTGTACATTAATATAATAAATTATTTAACTTTATATCATCAATAATTGAAGATTAAATATTTCATCAAAATAATAATTTGACTCAAAGTTTTTGAGTTTTTATGATAAAAAAATCACATGGTTAGGAATCAATGATTCTGAATCGCTCACCCATATATAAGATGAGTATAAATTTTCCATGATAGATCTTTCTGTTGTGATGATTTCCCTTAACGCTGAAAAAGACAGCAGCTTATTTTCAATTCTAAAGTGTACTTCGTGACGAAAAATTCATCGAATTTTTATAGAACTTCCAAATTTTATTAACGAGCTTTTGCGTTGCACTCGCGCACAATCTTCAATACACTTTTTACCCACGAAATCACTAGAATCCCGAACTTTGTATATTATCGGACGAGCTATCATTAATGATGCATTATTTTCATCCCGTTGCTAGGTATCTTGAAAAACAAATGAGTGCCATTCTATGTCCAACACCATGGAGAATAGACATAAGGAGATCAAAGTAATCTAACCGAAAATGAACAAATTTTTGTCGTATGCAAATGGTTACAATACTACCCAAGTATGGCGCTAGTGTGGCACACGTATTAAAATGGCCGCTAACTATGTTGACATTTTACATTATTTACCAATGTGATTTTCATAGGAATGTATAAATTATTATATAAAAGCAGAAAATTTATTTTACTTATCTCGAAATATCTGTGATTCTATGTAATTGAAGTAATTCTACAATGGACGTGGTAGGTACTATAGATTTATTGCTCAAACGTGGAAAACAATAAGTATGTAACTTAACAGTTTTATATCTTGTACGCATACACATCACAGAACTGATATGGAACTTCCACTTGAATATACCCAAGAGATCCGATGTAACAGCAGTTTCGGGGGTTGCCTCACACTGGCCCTGCTTATGTAAATCGGTACCCTCGAAATGTAAACACTCAGGGCCTCCTGAACCGTTTCCATAATATTGCGCAATATACTCGACTACTCTTGCACTGCGTCCCTTCAAAAGCGTGAGTCGCAACCGTCTCTCTCTGCCTCCCGAGAAACTGCGTGGGCCAGCAGTTCTAGGGAATTGGTAAATCAGATGCTCTTCTATCGGATCTCTTGTGTAACAGTTTTTACATTACAATATTTTTTAAATGGCTTAACAAATTGTTTAAGCGATTTAGGAATTTTGAATTTTTGTTTAGGGTTATATCATATGTTATATTTACATTTTACACGGACCATGACGGCGGCCATTCATACGTGTGCTACACTAGCGCCGCGCTCGAGAAGATCTAACATTACAATGCATTATGTACATCCGACAGAAAAATGCTCGTTTTTGGTGGAGTCAATGTACATGACTTTGATCTTCTTATGTCTATTCTCTATGCTCAATACTTTAACCATACCTGAGTATAGATGAAGTATGGGATATACTTCATTTTTACTTAAGTATAGCTAAAGTATCTCCCATACTTCATATATACTTCATCTATACTTCAGCTATCTATAATTCTGCTATAATTTGGGTATACTTTATCCACACTTCTTCTATATACTTAAAGTATGGCATTGTCTCATATACCATACATTTTTTATACTTCAGAAAGTGAATGATTGATCACTCCCATACTTAACATTTTTACTTGGGTTCATATTGAAAATATATCAAATTAGAAAAATTCTAAATCAAACTGTATTTTAAACATCAATTATTATATTTGAAAATTTACAATCGTTTCAAATTAAAGCTTTTAAAGTTAACAGATTTCAATTTGGAAGCATTTGTTCTTAAAAAATAAAAAATTTGCAAGTGTTACAACAGATATGTTATTAGTTATTACATGAAAATATTTTGTACGAAACATTTAAATTTTCGAATTCAGTAGGAAACATTTAACTAATCGAAATCAAGTTTAATAAGTTTTTTTGGTCAGACGTGAGCCGTTTAGAAAAACCAGAATATGTTTTAGCAAGGCTATTTATTTCTAAAAATTATTTAACTTTCGCACTTCATGTAGAAATTAGGCACTGACTAGTATTACGGAATTTTCCGTAGAACTAACCGGTCAAGTATAGCGCTAGGGCTAGTATATTTCAATTGCATAACTTTACGGAAGAGAATATAATAAAGTCCTTTCTGTAATCACTTGTCGGTTAGAAATCAAAAAATTACTCTTCTTGAAAAGTCTGAACAAAAGTTTCCTTCTACACTTATTTGAATAAAGTACCACGACTTTCTCGGTAGAATACGCTACTCAAAGGTTAATTTTTAGTAGGATATAAATTTAAACTGCTTTTTACCTGTTATTATCATTATTTGAAATGGGCAAGGGCATCTATGTCCCGAAGCACTGAGCTGATCTATATGTAACCTATTGTGCTGTACCCTTGGATCTAGTCCTCATATGTTCATATCAATAATTTCCTAAATACTTCACTCTGAGGCTTACAAGCAGATGACAGTCACAGAGCATGTGATGTGCTGTTTCTTCACGAAAGCCGTATTTTCGACAGAAAAATTCGCCATCGATTTTCATGTTAGTCAGGTGCTTATTCAAGCCGCAGTGGCCCGTGAGAATTTCTAACACTATTTTCGCCTGCTTTTGTTTCAACATGGTACTTTGATAAACTTTTGAAAGTGTATTATTCCTTTAGATATCTTCC
>CAKNWU010117890.1:455-11877 GCA_932072015.1 Andricus quercustozae | reverse complement strand
AGCGCCTCCAAGTGGAGAGAGCGGAAAGGAGTGGCGTGACGCGAAATTTGATTGGAAGTGAAGTGGAGAGTAGGGCACAACTGGACCATGTGGAAGAAAAAGAGGGTAGAAGAAGATAAGAGGGGAACACAGACTCGATGGATTCAGAAGGAAAAGCGATGAGAGTAATCAAGAACCAGGTGGAAAAAAGTGGGGAGCTAATGAAAGGGTTTTGGAGAGTAATGGAGGCAATGAGATAGCAGCAGGAGTGCCTCTTGGAGGACACGAGACAGGACTGGGAAAAAGGGAGAGCAAGAGGTGGAGTGGAGAGGTATATTGACAGGAGAAGATTTGAAGAGTTGATGCAGAATTGCGAGGAAAAATTCGGGCGGCTGAAAATGAAAGAAGAAACGGTACTAGAGAAAGAGATTGGAGTGGGAGATAGAGGAGATACAGAGTGGGAGATAGAGGAAGAGGAGAGGAAGAAAGAGAAAAGGAGAGTGAGAGTTCTGGGCATAAGGTAGGGTGACGACGAGCTGATAAATGACGTGGGGTGCCTGGCAGTGCACACGAAGCTAGTTGCAAAATTAGAGAACTCATGGAATTTTGAGGACGGGATGACCCTGCAGATGAAGACATGGGAAAATAAAAAGGACTGATTGGTTGCTAAGGGGAATCTAAAACGCTAGGGTCTCTGACTCGAAGATGATTTGACGGAAAGAGAGGAGGAGGTCCAGGAATGGTTGAGGAAAGAAAAAAGAAGATTGGAGTTGAGGGGGATCGAGGTCCAGCTAAGGCGAGAGAATGTAAAGGTTCGGGGCTTCCATTTCTATAGGATCTATAGGTTAAAGAATTGGAGATAAAAGTTAAGAGTTGAGATGCGAGTGTAGATGAAAGGAGGCTGTATTGGATTGTCAGACTTCAAATCCCGAAAGGGAGGAGTATAATAAAGACTAATGAATGAATGGATGCAATTTTTATCGCACAAAAAAGTAATGAAAAATTAAAAGTTCAATTTTGCATTTAAACTATACAAGATTCGAAAAAAGATGAATTGACGAAAATTATGCAATCAGAAAAGATCTACAAATTTGTTATATTATTTTTTGATAGCACTCGCAGTTTTTGTGTTATTCATAAAAAACACCATTAAAAACAGAAAAATTAAATTATTAGAAAAAACGACAGAAGCTACGAAAAAAAGAATACACCAAATTTGTTCACCGAAAAAAGAGCTGTAAATTCGTTATAAATCATTTTTTGATAGGATGTGTAGTTTTTGTTTTAATCGTGAAAATCTATATTAACAATGAAAAAATTACATTTTTGGACAAACGACAGAAGCTATGAAAAAAATGAATAAATAAAAGTTACTCACCCAAAAAAAGACTACCAATTTGTCCCGAATAATTTTTGGATAGAATGCCTAATTTTACTTTTAATCGTGAAATATAGCATCAAAAATGAAAAAATTAAATTTTCTGAAACACCGTACAAGAGATGAAAAAAAATACCAAAGTTGTTTAACCTAAAAAGATCTACAAATTTGTTATAAATTTTTGTTATAAAAATACATTTAAAATAAAAAAATTACCTTCTTGGGAAAACGACAGCTTCGACAGTTCGCGCGCGAGCTACGGATCTGTCATCATACGCTTAACAAGTCAAAGCTACTGACCCATCTTGACTGTTCCAAGACACTTCAGTTACTGTCGACCACCCGCCCACACCAGAGGAGGTCGAGGCATTTTGGGGAGAAGTCTACGAAGTCCAGCATAAACTGAAAGAACAGTCGAAGAATATAAATAGCTTCAAGGAGCTGTGCAGTGCCCTCATAACACCTGAGGAGGAATGTCCACCTATCACTCCCGGGGAGGTGAAAAACGTATTAAGAGGCATGAAGAACTATTCCGCTCCGGGACCAGATGATATCCAGAACTTCTAGTGGAAGAAGAAGTTTCCTTCGACCCACCAGCATCTGGACCGCATTTTCACATCATATCTAAAGTGTGAAGAGCCTATTCCAGAGTGGTTGGTAGAAGGGCGCACAGTGCTCCTGCCGAAGGCGGGCAACTTTCCTGACCGTAAAAATCACAGGCTAATAACTTGTCTGAACACACTGAATAAGATCTTTACAGCTATCCTAAATGATAGGATTGTTGGACCTGTGTGGCGAGAGATGTACGAACAATGTGGCTCAAAGAAAGATGTAGCAGGATCGATGGCCTAGATTGATTACCGAAAAGCTTTTGATTCAACCTCACATATACTTATCATCTGTCTGTTGGAAACCTTCAATGTGTGTTTCAGGGTGACACCAAGAGCCCTCTCCTCTTTGGTCTCACATTATTGCCACTATCTCTCGCACTTCGCGATTCCGAAGGGTACCTCTGCGGCAAACCTAGAAATCGAAAGCATAAACTCACTCATGTATTTTACATGGATGATCTTAAGATCTATGCTATAACTCAAGAGAAACTATATCTAGCTCTAGACATTGTCAAAGACTACACTCAAGAAATTGGAATGGAGTTCGGGTTAGAAAAATGCGCCAAGGTTTATCTGATGAAAAGAAAACTTAATGAAATCCCGGACGACACTGAGCTCATCGACAGAAGCGCTATACGACACCTTGGCACTGAAGCTGAATTCAGGACGTGATATCTATAAAGGATACTCTCCGATGCAGATAAAAACGTCTCATTCGACGGATTTGGTCTTCCAAACTGTCGGCGAGGAACAAAGTATCTGCGACGAACATGCTTGCCGTCCCAGTATGAACAAAAGCATGCACCTTAAATCTTCTGTTCCGCGACTTTACATCTCACGCCGTCAAGGTGGTCGCGGAATACTAAATCATGAATGTCTTCACAACAGGATTATTTTGGTACAGCACATATAGTCGCAAATGGACAAGACCCTCTGCTTAAAATGGTCAGGATACACGAAGAAGTGGGCAAAGGGGCGTTTCTCTACAAAGTAGCGGAGGAGGCTGCTGAAACACTCGGCCTTGACTTCAATATCAGGGATGAGCAAAGTGCATCAAATCTTATCCACCTCGAGTACTCACACCAAAAGGCCCCGATTAAGAAAGCGCATGAGAAAAACCTCCGCGAACAGCTCCTCGAGAAGAAGATGCATGGCATCTTCCACAGAAATGTGGAGGATCTGTCGATGTCGTATGAACTAACGTTTGCTTTTCTTTAATCACCCGGATTGAAGTCGGGCACGGAGGGTTTCATTTTGGCATGCCAAGGCGGTGTCATTTCCACTCTAGCATACCGTCGCCACATTTTGAGCCAAGACATCTCCGATCATAGCTGCAGAGCGTGTCATGCACACCCCGAGCATCTAGGACACATACTATCTGGTTGTTCAACTCATGCGGGAACGGCCTTCATCCAAAGGCACAATGCGGCACTAAGAGTGTTTTATGACCATATGTGTCACTCTTACGGCATCAGCCCAAATACCGCTCCGCCAAACGCTCCTAGGGAAATAGAGTAAATTTCCGACAATGAGAAGTGTCGGATATACTGGAACTTCATTTTCTCGACAATTGTTTCTGTTGCGCACTCGAGGCCTGACATTTTTCTTTTTGACTTCGAGAAACGAACCATGTTCGTTATCGAATTTTCGGCACCAGCTGACAAAAACATCATAGCCAAGGAGAATGAAAAGAAAGAGTGGTATAAAGAACTTATAAGGGAGTTGCGACGGCTATACCCGGAATATTCCGTTAAGCTAATCGTCTTGATCATCGGTGCTCTTGGAGGTGCCAATGTTTCACTGGTTAATAGCCTGAAAAGCATCCCTGCGTGTCAAGAAAATGCGAAGACACTTGCAGGGAAAATGCATTGACCACGATGTCGCTGGGAGCGGGTGCAATTTTTCAGATTAGTACCTGCTCCCAGCGAAATCCTGCGGTTGCCCTTATGAAAAACTTTTAACTATATACTATAGATAGATATACATCGGCGAACCAGAACTTACAATAGCGGCATCCGGCCAAGTTGCCACACTGTCTTTGGACCCTCTGTATGCATGACTAGCTTCCAACGCCACCAAACGAACACCTTCATCAGCAGTGTGACTCAGATGCAAAAAACTAAATCTTTCTGTTTAATTCAAAGTCAAAAGTTACATTATTAAATGAGAAACGTTTTAGCAATTAACAATCAATTGAATTGACCATATTGATGTTTTATATTAGCTAATCAGTTTATGCTATTGTGAATATACTAATAATTTTCGATAGAATGTGAAAACAAAATTGTTATACAAATAAAATCTATTTCAATAATTGATATTTAACGAAAAAATGTGTGAACCTTTTAAATTTGACCGTAAAGAACTACAAAATGGTAACAATTACGACCAATATACCACAAAATACATGATCCTAGTTTGGAGGGTGGCTTTTGGGGCATGTTAGAAGGGGGTGGGAGTGCATTAAAGAAAAATTAATGTATACGTCACATTGATTAAAGTAATTCAAGAAGGTTCCTGTCATTTGCACACGTGCTATTAGAAATTAAGCCTTACAGACTTTAATTCGTAAAAAATGGGAATCTCTCCATGTTATTGGTATGGAAAAATTGAGGGCGTAAAAAATGCATATTTATTTGGTTCGGGAACCTCGCAAAAATGAGCCATTCCTGCAAAAAATTCGAACTTCTGTTGTTTTGGACCACCCTCTTGTACATATAACATAGCCCTCAATCGTACCAAATATTTCTGCAAATTAAAATATAACATAGGTAAATGTATCTTTTTGATATTTAATGAGATTTCTGAAATAATTGGTGAAAACGGCTAGTAATTACATACAGCCTTTAATCAAATTTGATTACTCTGATAAATTATAATTTCAATTAGCACATAAGTAATAATGCTTTTTGACAGATAAACACGATTCGATTTATCCAATAATAGATAAGGCCAAAAGTTTAATTAAAGAACACCAGATAATTTCGATATTTACTATCAGGGCATTACATCGCTGATACGCAGCGCCACCTAATCGATTACAGCATTATTCTCGCTCAACATTAATCCGTTACATAAAGGCCTTCTCTAGTTTTAATCACTTGTTCAAATTAATTACGTCTTTATTCAGGTGATAAACACTTACTTACGGCTGTATACCAAATATCTGTTATTTACTGTAATTAAAATCTGTAACACAAACTTTGTGCTCAACCTTCAATTAAGATCGGTAAAGTAATTTTCAATTCTAAAGAAAAATAAAACTTTGAGTTTTTTATTCTTACTTTAGATAGTTTCGTTGCAGCATTTTAATTTATTGCGAAAATAAAATGTATACACCGGCAGATCGATTTGACAGATGCTATTCTTTTTATTTGATTTGATTACAGTTTGAATTCTAATATTTTGAATTAAAATTTTATTTATATATTAATGATATTAATTTTAGCATTTAGATCAATGAATTATCTTTGTGCGGAGCAGTCAGCAGCTATATTTATCCGCTGATCAATAAAAAAGAAAAAATTAACGGTCAGCGAATAAAATTGTTGCCAATGGTTTTAAACAGTTCTTAAATTTGTCTGATGACAGTACAAAATGAAGCAGTATTGATAATATCGGAATACTATCAATAGAAACAAACACAGTTAAAACATTTTTCTTGCTTATAAATGATATTTCAAATATCTCGCATTAGCTGTGAACAAATTAGAACTTATTGTGCAATTTTTAGCAAAAATCATCTGACAGCTGGAGAAATAGCCATAATTGCCCAGTTTAATAAACCGAAGCAAACCTAGGTATAGGATTGAAATCGCGTAAGTTTCAGTACTTTTCAACTAAAAATTAACTTCTATAAGGGAAGAAAACTATCCGAGGTAAGGTTAGAAATTCAAAATTCTCGCTCTTGAAACTAAAATTCAAGTACAAGGTAAATTTATGTCGCAGAGAGTTTGTAGCCTAAAATCGATATAACTTTCATCTTCTGATAAATTTGCGAATTTTGATTGATAATTGCCCCCGTTGACGGTAGCTATTTTCCTCAAGATATGTGGCTGCGGATAAGGTATTCACTATCACGATACAAATTATCAGTTATTTACAGTCCTAACAGTATAATTCGTGTCAAGATTATTTTCGTGTTTTAGAAACAACATAATGCAAAGGGCTGTTCACTCTCGAGGTGAGACTCGAGCGATCTAAATACTGCTAGAGTTACTCTATCGCGACTCCAAAATGAGAGAAAGTCCGCAGGATTCAGAAGAGTTAGCCGAGGTGTAAGAGTTGCTAAGAGTCTATAAGAGTCGGAGCCGAGCTCTACTCGAGTTGATGGGAGTGGGAACGTGTTCCTGATTCTCGAGTCATAATCGACACATTGGATTGTGAAAATTTGCCATGAAATTCAGGAACGGCTGGAGGACAATAAACTTAGTGTCCTCTTCCCAAAAAATATGAGAATTGTCGAAAATTGTCATCAAAATCACAGAAATTTTCCCCAAAATGGGGTAAAAATCATCATGTATTTTGGAAAAAAAGACACACATTATACCATTTTTTCCCGTTTTCGAATCTTGGGATTATTTTCCATGGGCAATTTTTTAGGAGTAACATTAGGTTTGTCGTAATGTGTTCAAATCTGTTTACAGTCGTTTTTGTAAGAGAAAGTTCAATGAAGCAATAAAGTACGTTGCTGAATAGTATTCTGTATTTTTACATAGATGATATAACACTGTGTTCATTGTTAAATTGATTTATTTTGTCATCTTTCTCGATTAAAGAGTCGGACTACATCTCGGAATCTTTTTTCAATCAATCTTTCGATCTCTTATCCAATAAAAATATACACACTATATTGAAAAATATCAGTTACTTGGTATCATTAATATAGTATAAACCATCGGACCATCGGAACACGAAACATATTTATGCAAAAGAGAACGTAAATGATAGAATTCCTTCAACAAAATTTGGATATTATGAAAACTTTAGCTCTCAAATGATCTTTCTTGAATCTTAAAAATGACACGGTAACTCCAAAGCGCAAGCGACCGCGAGTCGTTAGAGTCGCTAGAGTTCAGCCGAGTCACATGGAGTATCCTATCACTCGAGTCTCAACTCGAGAGTGAACAGCCCTTTGACATAATGCATGTAATATAATAATACACATTATCATTTATATACAATACTAAGAGTATAATTTGTTTCAAGATGATTTTTTTGTTTTAGAACCGAGCGTAATTCATATAATATTACCATATACATTATCAGTTATTTACAGTGTAAACAGTATCTTTTATTTCAAGATTTTGTATCCAATTTTAAAAACATGCGAAAAACTGTGTTTAACTTTAAAAATGATAAATTAATTATCTTATATTTTTGAATAGAATTAAGCTAAAGATTCAGCATTTCATTAATCCAGAGTGACAAAACTAAAAAAATAGGTACTCTTGCCTGGTGTTTCCCCATGCCTTTTTCTGTGATTCATTCCAGTTCCACGATATATCGACCTTGTTTTTTTTATTTCTTTTGAATTCCAAATATGATTTGCGAGAGTCTGATTTACTAAAATACCATTTCTGTGTCTGAAATGCGTTTTATCAGTCGCAACAGTCATTTCGAAAATATAATCTACAGAATAAATCTCAGCCTTTCGGACTACAAAACGAATCTCGAATGCGCCACTGCTGTGCATTATTTTAACCCGTAAGTTCAGTGCAATGTATATTCCACGAACATTATCAGCATGGTAAAGAATTCCAATGGTGAATTCATCCGATGCTGACACTGCCTATCGAGTTACAAGAAAAAAAATTCTATGAGGTATTGCAGGAGCAGCATCATCAGCAGGTGCAGAAGGAGCAGCAGAAGGAGCAGAAGCAACATGCTAAGTGGCATCAGCAGTGGGAGCAACATGATAAGTAACATGAGCAGTAGGCACAGCAGGATCAGGAGAGTTTGATGCGCGATACGCTACTTTTGTGACCAGGAGAATTTTTGTTCGTAAAACCTGATTTTCGTATTTTTCTCAGAAACAAAGAAAGATAAAAATAGTATATTATGCAACAAGAGAGAAAGAGAGAGAGAGAAGTTGTCCTTTCTCTATGAGTATACTAAAAAATATACGACTCCTAAAAAGACCCGTCCGTATTGGTGTATAGCATATTTTTTAGGACACGCAGACATTATTTCTGTCTATATGGAGGAATTTTGGACACTTTATATTAATTTTGATATGAATTCAGGAAAATTTGGATGATTATGGAAATGTATGGTAAATTCATAAATTACTAAAAATTAAAAAAAAATTTAATTCGTAAATTACCAAAGTGTTTTTAAATATTTACAATTTTTGAAAATTATAGTAAATTTATAAGTTACCAAAATTTCATAAAATTTGTGAACGTTTGTGAACGTTTGGAAATTTTGGTAATTTACGGAAATTTAAAGTATTCAAAAGTTTCCTAAATTTCCGGTAATTTATGGTATGTTAAGATAATTTTTGGCAACTTATCGCTTCAAGTTGGTCCAATCTGTCAAACAATCTGTCAACGCGATCAACGAGCTCCCTTGACGATCACTTTTTGTTTTGTGAACGCAAAATGTGTGCTCATAGATATATAATTTTCATTTTTCACCTCTAACTTTTGCCCGCTCTAACATCACCATGCTTGAAATATACTACTTTAGCCTCAATTTACAGGCCGGCAGAATATTTTTCTTAAAAATATAATTTTCGAATGTTTTCGTAAATGATTCAAAATATCAGAAAAGTGCTGGAAGTAATTTTTTTAGAACTGTTTTAGGTGTAGAAAGTTTCACCTTAACATTTTTTCGCATCTTTCGTTTCTTTGAATAATGTAAAAATATGATTTTTTGACAAAAATTCTCCTGAACACAAAAATGGTTTGTGGGTATTTTGTGAAAATTGACTTTTTACATTTTCAAACGTCGTCCTGACGACGTATGTACTCTTCTCGTATTTATATAATTTAATTATTCTATTTAATTACATATTTATTATAATTAGTTTATTTAACTAATTTGTTAATATGCATAATTAAAACAGTTATTGTATATAGGCCGAAATTTTCGTTTCGTTACGTTATCCAAAAAGTACGGAATCTTTTGTTACATTTTCGTTACGTTGTGACAGATTGGAACAAAATTAATAACCAAATTGTTATAACGTCATGTTTCACCCGTCTTGCTTTTAATAGTTACATAAGATTCTCAAGGATTCGAATAATTTTTTTTTTACTTTTATGCGTGATAAAAAAATTTCCTTACAATTTCGGTATTTTAAATAACGTAATCTAAATCGAGTGAATAGAGTTTCGTTTTGGCAGTATAGAAACATAACGAAAATCGCGAAAGTATTTTGTTTCGTTTTGGTCAGGTCCCTGATCTTCTGTTCTGTTTTTTATGGGGAAACACTTATGGCACATTTTCTATTTGCGCAATTTTTATCACACGAACCAAACATGAAAATATAAATTTATAGTAGTTTTCGGATAATGAACAAAAAAAAACTATTTTTTAACAGCAGATTTGAGTAATTTCACATTTTTTGTAAAAAATTATATATATATATATATATATATATATATATATTATACCAGAAATTAGTTTTGAGATTGTGAAATATTGTGAATCACAGTCATTTAAAATAAATTGGGTTCTGAAAGTTTTCTCTTATGGAAATAATAAAAAAAGCCTGCTTCAAATTTTCCAAAAATTCCAACCTAATTAATTCTTTATTTCATAAATTGTTCCTAAAAAAAATTTTGGTTCAATTTGCTTGCGTTCTCATTAAAAAAAAAAGTAGTTTTGGATAACCAAGGTAACCTAATTCGACGCCTCCATTCAATATGAGTCTATCTGCTAACAGCGCCGTGTATGAGACTATGCGCTGTGCATAAGCATAGGGAATAGTCTCATACAGGGCGCGGTCAGCACATAGACTCATATTGAATGGCGGCGTCGAATTAATGTTGCGTATTTTTAATTTTTTCCTCGCGAGCACTTGTTATTTTCGTTCAAAGTAGAAGAAGGGAATGTAAAGGTGAGTGTAACGATTTAAACATATTGAAAAAAATAAGCATGAGTATAATTGACCAAGTTATTTCAATGTTGTAAAGAAAAAACGCATGCGGTAATATAACCTCAAAACAGAGGCAACATTGAAATATCTTGGACAATTACAATCATGCTTATTTTTTACAATATGTTAAAATCGTCACACTTACCTTTACATCCCCTTCTTCTATTTTGAACTAAAATAACAAGTGTTCGTGACTATGAAGATATCTTATCACGATTATGATTTATGACCTCAGCGGGAGAATTGAAGTGAAATTTAAAAAGAGTACTGATGAAGAAAAATTGTTGACAACGTAGGTCATTTTAATTCTTAAACGTTGCAAATTTTTAAATTTTAAAAAGCCAAATGAACAATTAACATAATTGTCGCTCAGCATAATGTAGACAGTTTTTTAGTTGAAACTATTTCATTTTCAATTTTGAAAAAATGAGATTCTTACTTTAATCTACATAGAAGAAATATCTGAGAACTAAATAATACATTTATTTTGAATATTTAATTAAGGGAAACAATTAAAATCTACTAAAAATATATTTTTTCCATGTTCACCTTGCTTCGGATTTTACTGTGTGAAAAATATTGGATTATAATATATACATTTATACACAGGAAGTTGATCTTTACAATTTTTTAATTCTAAATAATTATTTAAATAGATCGAATGTTGAAAATTATGATTTTCAAAGAAATTAATTAAAATGGGGATATATTATTGATATGTTGGGGAACTTTATAAAAGTATCAGAGTGTTTATTTGATAAACAAAACTGAATATTGGGATCAGGAAAAAAGTTGATCTTTTTTGGTTAAAATTGTTTTTTTTTATTCTTGTTATAAAGAATAAGTTTTATATGTTTGTCACTTTTTTCACTAATTAATGCGAAATTAGATAAAGTAACCTCTTTTCAGGGGAGATTGTATATATGTATCTGTTTTTAATTGCAGGTATTGTGTTGATTTTTAACTAGCATAAGAACCTATTAATCACAGCTTGTAGTTTTCCTATAAATAATCCCTGATGAGGGCGTCCGAATTGCCCTCGAAACATGTTGGTTCCCCAGCAGCATTAAAAAGGACGGAAAAGTGAGAAGTTGAATTTGGTTGACTTACCTTTTTTCTCCCTCTTTTTTAACTTGTTATTTTTTTGTGTCTCTAATTAGCCGAAAAGTGAGGTAGTTTGGAAGTCTGTTTCTCAATTGAAAATCTTTTCCAAGCACATTTTGCATAAAATTATTCATGAAAAAATAAATTTACTTTTCGATCATAAATAAAATTTTTTTTAATAGAGACACTAAACTCATGATTCGTTCAAATCTGCAGGATTTACTTATGAATATTATAAGAGTTTTA
>CAKNWU010117763.1:1001-11040 GCA_932072015.1 Andricus quercustozae | reverse complement strand
AATTTTTCGGCAGCCCTTAACCAAATTTCTTTCATTTCATTTATGAAAGTTTCTATAGAAAAAATGTTACAAGAATAAAATTTTACTCTTTAAATATGAATGATCAGAAAAAATGAAAAATTAGCAAAGAAAAATCAGGTCATTTTGAAAATTAGGTTTTTTGACTACCCTGATCAGGTTATCGACGCTGTACTTAGAAAGGGTTGGTTCTGGTAAAACTTTATGTCTTGAATCGTGAACAGTCCAATTTAACATTTAGCGGGCTAATAACCAATCGTTTCTTTTGTACAAACGCAATTAATTTTTTTCAAGAGGGTGTATATTCAACCAATCCACTGTAAGAAAGTCAGCATTCCTTCCTTGGCTTCCAGCTAAGTATCGGAAGTTCTGCAATTAGGTAGCTCATTTTGATTTTAGAAACTGTTAATCTCGATCTGGATATTGAAATCCCGTCGAAGTACGGTGAGTCTAAAAACAGAGGACTGTAAATCAAGCATTTCTACAAGGGGTATGAGTAAGCGGTAAGAAGCTGAAACTGAAACATCGAAAGAAGAAACTGGCAGTCCTATAATTATATTATTACCCGCTGTGCAGCTCATGACTCCAAGGATCAATTTGTCTTCGACCGCAACGAGTTCGTGTAATTTGTGATTTATCACAGTCCCGTTCTTCGTCGCCCTTTCTTGTGGGGTTACATGGCGCGGCTAAGACTCCAAAGACGTATAATTTCAGTCGGGTGAGATTAAGAAAAAAGACCCCAGTTACGCACGGAAAAAACAATTTTCACGATATGAGGAATGATCAATCAATTCTTTCAATTAACCTTTCTGACAACCAATATCACGAATGGTGCTGTAAGCCTGCTCATGCCATGCGTTTGCAACAAGAAATTTTCAGTTTCGTAATTTCCATCATGGAAATTATTATTATTTTTTTCAAACTTGTTCTCGGGTGAATATGTTTTTTCATCATCAGCCACGGACTAAGTCATGTGCCTGATCAATCTGACAAATCGCTGATCCATTTCTCTAGTAGTCACCTTAGAAAAACACTAACAAACTGAAAATCTCATAATAAGATCCATACTCTTTACTCCAGACACAACCAGTAAGCAAAGCTCTCCACTTGGGGCAATGAGTATCCAAGATCGTTCGTCTCAAGCGTTTATCGTTTCCCTGGCACTCTTCGTTACCCAGTTCTTAACAATTACTCTTCATACATCCCTATTCTGATACACAAACTATTGTCTCCTCGACAACCATACATCTTTTCATGAGAGCTCTTGTGTTACTTTGGCTCTTTATCCATATCTTGTCGCAGTAGAGTATCATTTATACATTCCTACCATTCTTTCCTCGGTCTGATTCTGGGTATGCTGCCATTCATTTTACCTAAATACACTTGCTTTGTTAATCGTTGTCCTTTCATTCTCTCAACATGACAAAACTATATCAAAAAATTTCTTTTACTCTTGTCAAATGGTGTTTCCTTTGCACCACATTTTTTGAGGATCCACTCATTGCTGACGTTGTCTATTAGCGATTCACCGCATATATTCCGCAATAATTGTATTCCAACCGCGTTAAGTTTGCTCCTATGCACAGTGGGTGCAAGTACAGAATTATCGCAATTTTAGTTTTATTTGTGATATTTTTACTTTTGTTAATGGCTCATGCACTACAGATAACCTTCCTACCCTCATTTATACATCTCCATATCTGTCCATTTATCTTTCCATCACCAGTAAATAAACTTCCAAGATAATTTTAAGTAATTCATTCAATCGAACTAATCCACTTGTAATTTAGAGATGCACACCGAGACGAGAATTTCTCGGATCTCGCCTGATATTGCCCGTATTCGAGATAATTTTGTTGTCGAGAACTTTTGGTTTTCAAATGTTTAATCTCATCCCGTCCCGACTTCAATATGCAAGCAGGATCGAGCAAGATTCTGGATAATATTTATATTTTGAGTTTGACATTTCGCGTAAATCTAAAAAATAAGGTAGCTGAATTTGAACATTATGGAAATGGATTCACGACGAATAAGAAGGCCGAAAAGAACCATCGTCAATTTCGAGGTCATCAAACTAATGATTTGATACTAAATCAAGTAATTAAGTATAATAATTTTACCAAATCTAACCAATTCATTGATAAAACCGTAGGTTAGAAAATTGTAAACAAATTTAAAACTCCAAAGGGTAGAAAATATAAATAAGCTAGCCCAATTTCTCATAACCACTACAACAAGAAAACAAATATAAAATGTTTTTAGACAGAAATGAAATTCATTTTCGTAACAAAATTATTTGTAGCAGAATAAAGCAATTTAAAATATATGGTGAATGTCCCAGTAATCGTGACGATTCCAATAACCGTGAAACTCAGTTATGATTTGAATATATTTTCAATAAATATGCATTTAAATTAAATAAAAAGAAAGAAAATTCACTTCAAGATTACTGGGACGTTTACCTTAGTATGTTAGCACTGTCTATGGTTACGCAATTTTCCGTAACATTAGCCCCGAACGAGCTGGAAAAGGGGTTAGAGTTACGAAAAATTCCGTGACCATAGAAAGTGCCTATTATCTTTCCAAAAATTCGTTATATTTTTCGTTTGAATTTGATTTATATTCGAATACATTTTTTTAGATTTTCTGTCCAAAGAATTTTAATTTTGTTTACAAATTTTTAACCTAATGGTGTTATAAATAAAGTGGTTAGTTTTTGTAAAATTATTTTACTTCAGTGAATATTGAGTTATCATTTTGATGACAACGAAGCTTCTAATGCTCTTTTTTGGCCTTTTCGTTTCTTTTCATGTGATTCCACTTCGATATTTTCCAAATTCTGATACATTATTCTTTATATTTACGCCAGATGTCAAATTTTTAATTTTATCGAGAATCTTACCCGATCTTGCTCGTTTTCCGAGATTCTCGGCCAAAATCACGAGATACGGGACAACTTTTCGCTATTGTCAGTCGGCATGCTTCCCGAAATCGATGTTTTCTTGTCTCGTCTCGCCCGAGTGCATCTATACTTGTAATCTAAGTAATTGGAAGTAATTTAGAAAATTCAAGTAATTAACTTGTAATCTACAGTAATCCAGGGAATTTGGAGTAATTTTCCGTAATAGGTAATCCAAATAGTTTGCAACTATTTTCTTGCGAATTGATATTTTTTAGTTGGTTGAAAACCAACCAAATCTATTTTATTTCTACAAAATCTATTTTGTAGGAAATTTAACAACTTTGTTCAAAAGTCATTCATTTTTTTAACTGAAAACTCAATTATTTCATTTCTGTTAAAAATTTGTCTTTCTCAGTTAAAAATTCGTAGAAAATTAAGATTCTTGCTTCAAAATTCATCATTTTTTGGTTAGAACTGAATTATTTTGTTGAAAATTTATCTATTTGGTTTAAAATTTATGTGATTCACTAAAATTTTTTTGTTTTTTTCCGGTAGAAAATTATTTGAAAAGTCAACTCTTTTGTTGAAAATTCGTCTTTTCGGTTATGAATTCAATATTTTGTTAAAAACTATTCTTTTTGGTAGACAACTAATCTTCTTGTTTGAAAATTCATCTTATTGGTTAAAGATTGAACTATACTAGTGAAAAATTCAACTAGTTTGGTCAAAAATGATTATTTTTAAATGAAAACTTATTTTTCAACCAAAAACTTAAATGCTTAATTTAAAGATTTATCATGTTAGTTAAACATTCATGTATTTAGTTGTAAATTTTACTATTTTGCTGAAAAATTCGTTTTTTCTCTTTGATTAAAAGTAAATATTTTACTGAAAATTTAACTATTACATTTTTAGCGAGAAATTTATCTTGTTTAGTTGAAAGTTCAACTATGTGGTTAAAAATATATCTATTTCAGTTAAAACTTCAACCACTTTGATGAAAATTGATGTATTTTGTTGACAATTCATCTTTCTCGGGAAGAAAATCAATCTTATGGTTGACGGTTCATGTTTTTCGTGGACAGTTCAACTATTTGTTTAAATGTTCATATTTTTTTTTTTGAAAATTCAACCATTTCATTAAAAAGTAATCCTTTCTGGTTGATAATTCGCGTGATTCTAGTTTATGCGGAGTAATCCACCATAATTTTATGGAATGCAGAGTAATGCTCTGAAATCTGGAATTATTTAAGGTAATCCAGAGTAATTTTGCAGATAGAGGTAATCCAAGGTAATCCTACATAATCCAGATTCCAATTCCGCTGGACAGAATTTTTAGGAATTGTTTCACCGTAGATGTCAATAAGCCTTACTTAGTGTTAATGATTATAAAATAAATATTTTCATTATAAAACTTCTGAAAGGCGATAATTTTTCCAGCAGATATAGACATCAACATAAGGCTTACATATCTTGATTAGTCTCGGCCACACCTCTTGATTTTTAATCTTGAAAGGGATGATAAGGTTGAATGCAAGGTGCATCGCACAATCACTTTCTCGAGAAGTAGAATCCTACGATTATAAATGCATTATATGCCAATGATAATAACGGGTTGCTTCGAATTTTTGTAAATAGGTATGTCTCAATTAGACCTGGTGGTTAATTGATGCATTTTGAGTGGAATGCGAGCGTATTTCCCCCCCTATTCCTACCATATTGCTTCCCCTTCTGCCCTTCGCCATATTTATAGGATAACAGAGTAATTACTCTGGAATTAGAGCAGCCAATTTTCAGTGTGCGAACTACGCGTGGAAGAAATGGCTAAGGATCAAGAATGTAAACTGCTGGGTGACAATCTCTGGAATTGTGCTGGTCAATCACGAAGCAATTGCCCTTTTTTCGAATTAAACCCGTTTCACTTTATGCGGTTCCGGTCGAGTTTTACGTCAGACCAAGTTTTATGGGAATTTCGACGACTACTTTTAAGATGGGTAAATACCGTTGGTGATGATAAATAAATTCCTCAGTTTCGTGAGAGCTCGAGAGAAACTTTCTTGATGTGGAGACGCACTCAATTTTTGAGACTCGTAACTATATTGAAAATAGAACAATTTAAAAATGAAATCTGAAATATTGAACTATTTCTTTCAATCAAAAAAAAAAAAAAAAAATCGCCTGGCGGGAGATACCACCAACAGGGGTCGATGTTAAATTTTCAGGGAGCTGCAGGTGCTAACAAAATACCCCTTTAATCAGAAGGGCCCTTCTCGCAGCAGACGAGTCCGGTAATTAACACTCATAACTCTTCGACCCCTATAACTGGACTCACTTCGTAAAAAGAATTGAGCTCGTCGCTAGATAGTTCTAGGAATGCCTATCCGGAAAGAACATAAATCTGAATGCCTGACCTGAACTTCATTCGCGGTTCCCGGATTTTTGCGTAACATAATTTATCGTTGCTTTCTTAATGAACAATTTCTAGCCAATAATTATTATACATTTCCTAAAGACTCGAGGGATCACCTAAAAACTTTTACGACTCTATATTTTATGCGTATTCAATAAACCTTAACACAATCCTCAATACAAAGTAGCAATAAATTATTCTTCGGTCGAAGTGGGTATTATCATTCCAAGACATAAATTTTATTACTACGGATGTGCTACTTTCTCCAAATTTAAAATAGACTTCTGAAAATAATTTAACTTAAAATGTTATTCTCAAAAGTATAGGGATAGTGCATACTTGTAGACTATACCCTTCCTTCAGCGATCAGCTTGTCTACACTAGAGAAACCCACTGTGAGGAACTGGAAGACCCTTGTGGACGATGCAGAGATAATTAGGAAGATAACGGAAGTGTCGACAGCTTGAAGTGAACTGGCACTGAATTGGCGAAAGAAAATGTATGCAAAGCGGATCATTATACGAGCATAAAGGCGAGCAAGGGGTATAGGAGGTGGTGCAATAAATACTTCAATCAGCGCCCTCTAAGGCGTCAGTTAGCATCGCGGTGGTGCATCCAGGACAGCATAGCGGCGGAACCAAAGCCACCGCAACCTTCCAGCTCTGTCTCATTGTAAAGTATGTTTGCCTCTGCTGACAGCCACCTGCGACCATCCGGAGATGCTCTCACTTGATCTGCATATCTCCCGAGACACTCGCTACTAGAGAACTTCCATAGCTTCGAAATCGGTGCTTGGAGACACCTTAGCACCAGTCAACAACGATTCATATAATGCGGATTTTATGCGGATCCTGATCAGGTGCTGGAATTCGATTCTGGTTTGGCGAAGCTATAAATTCTCTATGTAAATACCTGGTAGTCCTTTATCATTTTCAAAATCTAAGATATTGAATTTTTGTCAAAATATTGAAATGGTTTGAATAAATTAGGTTGGTACTTATACCATAATTATATTCAAAAGTAGCTCCTGTTGTCTTTATGTATCCTACCACGCCCATTACTAATAGACACTCCCTCTTATGACACCAGCTGGGAAAGCCCCTATCTGTATGCACTAAGAACGTCCCTTTTGCTCTACTACGCCCACGACCACGCCCAATGAAATACACCTTCAAATCACAGCGCGATCATCTGGTAAGAATTCATGCCTTTTAAGAATACCAATAACAAATCCTACTAACTACTTCCTCTAATATCACCATACGGACACACTTTCAGCATTAACAAACCGGATAGGTGTGCCACGCCCCCTAGCAGGATTGGGCAACAAACATTTTTAGAGGAATTGGTAAGTAGGCTTTACTTACCACTTCCTCTAAAAATGTATGTTGCCCGATTCGTGAACGACCTATACGTTAACGCCCACTAAAACTATGCTTTTAGCCACAAACAAAAACAGACACGCCCAATAATCACTCCCTTGGGGAACGCCTAATGGCACGTATGATAATCACTATTGGAACTCCACTGAACATTACAAAAAATATTAAAGACACCCATTTACAACACCTTTCAGAAATGCACCTTGTCACTCCCACTTTTGGGCATAAACACCCCCACACCACGCCCTCTACGAATTTTTAGTACACACAATACATCTCTCTCTATGCAGAAGTTTAGTCACTTGTTAGATATAAATAAGGTTCTACTATTTCCTTTAGGATTGGTTGCACTAACCAATATTAAAATAAAAATAATATAAATTACACCGGATTACCCTGAATTAAATTTTTAACCAAAAAGATGAATGTTCAATTAAAATGATGAATCTTCAAATGAAATATTCAAATTTTTAGTTCAAAAATTAATTTTCAACAGCAAAAAAAGACGATTGTTTAAGAAAATAGATCAATTTTCAACCATAGAGATGAATTTTCTACTAAAATGATAAATCTTCAACTGAAAAATAGACTTTTTAACCAAACTTTTAAATTGCTGACAAAGTAGATTAACTTTTAACAAAAAGTGGTGAATTCTAGCAAAAAATGTAATAATTTATATTTTAAACAAAAACCTATTTCAATTTGAAATCAACAACAGTTTAACTCAACCAACAAGACGAATTCGGAATTTAAAACAAAATAAATGAACCCTCAATAAAAAATACGAATTTTCAACAAAAGAGTTGACTTTTTAATCAATTTTCTACTGAAAGCAAACGAATTATTGACAAAATACATAAATTATTAACAACAACAAAAACAGTTTTCAAACGAAAAGAATCTTAACCAAGAATCTTAATTTCCTTCTCAGAAAATGAAATTTTAACAAAATACATGAATTTTGGACAGAGAAAGACAAATTTCACTAAACATGAAATAGTTAAATTTTGAGTCTAAAAACTTAATTTAAAAAAATGAGTTTTCAACAAATTAATTAGATGTTTCACTAATATAATTCAGTTTTCCACCAAAATGTTGAATTTTCAAGCAGGAAAATTAATCTGCCACCAAAAAAGTAGATTTTTGAACCAAATACATGAATTTTCAACAAAATAGTTCAGTTTCCAATTAAAAAAATGTATTTTCATGCAAGAATCTTAGTTTATACCAAGAAAAAGAAATTTCAACAAAACACGTCCATTTCAAGCCAAGAAAGAAAACTTTCCCCAAATATACTTAAGACCCTAATGACGATACAATAATTCTTCATAATAAATTAAATAATTGGGTCAATTAAATCCGACATTTTTCAACAAACCAGTAAAAATGTCACAGAACAAATAAACTATTAGTTAAAGTTTCAGATAAAAAAAGTAACTTTTGACCAAAAAAGAACGCATTTTCAACAAATTAGTTGAATTTTCAACCAAAAAGACAAATTTTTAACTGAAGTCAAGAATCTTCAACTAGAAAACTAAATTTTTAACAAAATATTTCAACTTTCAGCCAAGTAGTAGAAATTTCAAGTAAAACAGATACATTTCTAACTAAAAATGAAATAGTTAAATTTTTAGTAGAAAAAAGTAAGTAAGTTGAATTTAACCAAAGAAGACGAATTTTCAACAAAATTAAAAATGTTTTAATTATTAATATTATTATTAAATTAAATACAATTTTAATAGGATTTTTTAAAAATGAAAAATAAAATTAATTAATATTATTATAAAAATTTTTTTAATTAATTGGAAAATTTCCAACCAAAGAAAAGAATTTTCTACAAAACGACGAAATTTCATAAAAAAAACTGGAATTTTCAACAAAAAAAATGACTTTAACAAAATTGTTGAATTTCCTACAAAGTAGGTACAATATTTTTCACCAAATATTAGAATTTTCAACCAAAACCATGATTTTTCAGCAAAGACGATTAATTTTATACCGAAAAGACGAATGTTCAACAAAATACTCTATTTGGATGATCAATATAAATTACTCCGAATCACCTAGATCAGTCTGGATAACAAGTTGATTACTTCGATTACCTAAATTACTTCGGATAAACTGGATTAAAATGGATTACCCTATATTATAGGTGGAAAAATCTGGAATACAAGTGGATTACTCTGGATTTCTCGATATTAAAACTGGATTACTCTGGATTACACGTAGATTGCTCCGTATTATAAGTGGATTACTCTGCAATACTGGGATTGCTCCGCATTACTGAAATTACGTCGGATTACACTGGAATAGGCGGATTACACTAGAATATTTGGATTAAACCGGATTGCCAAACAGTCCGGCAGATTACCAGAGTTATATTCCCCTCGCTGAATACAAATGAAATATTGCCATAATTGAGAGCCCGGATCAAAGAACCGTTTATAACTTTCTGTCGCTTAGAGTGGAGGGACCCCTAACTGCTTGGTTTTCAGAACATTCAGCCCCCCTCCCCCCACTCTAGGCGCCAGAAAGTTATAACTGGTTCTTTGATCCAGGACCTCAATTGTGTTGATTTATAGTCAATGTGATATTAATTTCCAGACTATTGCAAGAAAGTTCACTCAACGAATGATCAAATTTATTATATTTTCTTCGATTGTTTTCTGATACAGTAATTCGATCAGACTGCAGAAGACCATTTATTAGGTGACCTCTCAAGCAATAAACTTGCCAACCTTCATGAATAAAATGTCGACCAATAAATCAATTGCTTGAAGGATTCACTCACACTCAGTTGTTTTCTCTGTCTGTGAAGTATTAATTTTGATTTAAGCAGGTAACTTGGAGAGGCGTGACTGTATCGGAGAATCGCGTCAATTATAAATTGTTTATGATCCGCGAAGAGAAGCAGACGAAAAAGTCTGATTCCGATCGCGTGGCAGAAGACTTATACCGTACTATATAGAAGAGTGGACGCTCTTGAGAGCATTGAAGCAAAGAAAGCAGGAGCGACGAAAGGTCGTTGTCAGTGGCTGATAATTGGGTGAGCAAAGCGACACGACACCCTCCTGGCCCAGCATTGCAGGGAAGCTCGGACACGGTAAAAGAGTGGCCGCTGCCACGATCGGGGCATCTCGTCCCTCAGTCAGGCCCCGTCGGCACAATAAATCTGGACCCTCGCCGGGTAATTGGGTTCACTCGCTCAGATCAATCCGATACTGTCTACCTCGTGTCCGTCTGTCCGTCCATCCTTTGACTGTTGCTACTTTTACCCGGTTCTGTGTTTCTGTTTCGTGAGGCATGCCAAAGGTATCGGTGTAATTG
>CAKNWU010116869.1:921-13256 GCA_932072015.1 Andricus quercustozae | reverse complement strand
ATGAGAAAGTATGAGAAAGTATGAAATTTTGCTATGGCCAAGACCGGGCCTAGACCAGGCCAAATCTGGCCCAGATCTGGAAAAACGGACCTGGGCCCGATCGCTGATGAAACACACGGCCCGATCGGAGCCAGATCTGGCGCCCGATCTGTACCCGACCTGGCCTTGACCAATTTCCCGTTAAGAGCCATTTTTGAGATTTATAATTTCTTATAATTTTGTTCATAATAATAATTTTGTAACAAGGAAAATTAATAAATTGAACTGCATTTTTTATTCAAGTACCAAATATTAACATAAATACTAACTCAATACAGTCTTTAGTCTTTTTGATTTCTTCCTTTACAATGTCCGCTCCAGTCCTTGGCGGGAATTTCTTAACAATAATGCTAATTTTGAGTCGAAACGAGTAATTGGCAACAAGCATTGAAATTCTGGAATAGAATAGGGAATTTTTCAAAAGAATATTAATTCTGAGCTAAAAATGGAAATTTTAAAAAAGAATTAACATTTTGAATTCGAAGAGGGAATTTTTTTTTAATAATTATAATTTTGATTGGAAACGGGTAATTCGTGAAAAGAATTAAAATTCTGGACTAGAACAGGGAATTTTTAAACATAATTCTGATTCTGAGTTGAATCGGTGAATTTTGAAAAAGAATTAAAATTCTGCATTGGAGGTGGGGATTTTTTTAAATAATTATAATTTTAAGTTGAAACCGGTAATTTTCAAAAAGAATCAAAATTCTGAATTGGATCCGGGAATTTTTCAATAACGAGTATTCACATTTCAATCAATTTGAGCTATAATTGAACATTTTCAAAAAAAAAAGAATTAAATTTCTGAACTATGACAGGAAATTTTTCAAAAGAATTATAATTCTGTGTTGAAACAGAATTTGAAAATTTGAAAAAATTGTCAACTGGAAAAGGAAATATTCCTATTTTAATCAATTTTGGGCTTGAATTGGAAATTTTCAAAAATAATTAAAAGTCTGCATTGGAAAAGGGAACTTTTGAAAATAAACTTAATTCTTAGTTGGTACGGGTAATTTTCAAAAAGAATTAAAACTCTGGATTGGAACAGAGTATTTTTTAATTTTTAAAAATCTGACCTAGACGAGATATTTGCGAAAAGTATTGAAATATCAAGTTTTTGGGAAATTCCAATTAAAATGCTTTCAAATATGTACCCATTGAAATCTTTTTAAACTATCAGCTTGAAATTATGAATCATGAATTGAAAAATGTTAGTGCGCTTCAAATTTTCGAAATCATCAAAATAACTATTTAATTAATAGAAAATGTCTGAAATATTGCTATGAAACTGAAACTACAAGATAAGCATGACTCAACTATGAACATTTTTCTTTAAAAATAATAAATTGAACGTACATTTTAGTCAAAAACCGATTAAAGAATCAAGATATATATAATGAACATTTCAACTTTCACCGAAAACACCAAAGTCTTGTTCTTGCCCGACGTTATCAGCTGTGGGAAAAAATTTTGCAAGATGACAAGTTGTGTAAAAATATGTATTCCACCCGCTTGTATAAATTTCCAAAATGCTCCGTATGCCGTTCTAAAATCGTTAGTAAAATTTAAATAAGAATAAAATAAAATTATGAGGTTCTGTCGAAGAAAACTGCATTTCTGATACTGAGAATCCTGAATATTTATAAGTTAAATAGTATGACACGTAAACTAAAGCAGAACAATTTCCGGAATGGTATAATGTCATTTTTAGAGTTATAGATACTATACTTTATCTATTAATTATATCAAACTCAACACGTTACTTCGATCTTCTAAAATTCCTGGAACTTGCATTACATTAACACACTTCATTTTACAGCAAGGCTATTTCCCTAAAATTGCAACTGGTAGCGTTGCAATACTTGAACCGGTCTGGATCGGGTTTGGGCCATGGAATTATCCCGATCTGGCGATATCTGCACGCACTCCTACGGCTCTCACCGAAAACATACATGTATCAATAATGTCCCTCTTCTTCCCCTTTGCGCATAATATACTACTGATCTTACAACAAAGAAATTACTGTTTACCAATACAATAGAATTTTCAACCAAATAGTTGAATTTTCAACATACAAAGGCGAATTTATTCGAGGATAGTTGAATTATCAAAATGAAAAGCTCAATTTAGATCAAAAAAATCATATTCAACCAATAAAGATGCAGTTTCGGCCAGATAGCAGAACATACAGAAATAAATTTTGTGATTTTTCACCAAACAGTTGGTCCTAGGTATCTAGCTCTTTTTTGAGTTTGTTCAACAAGCAGAGATTGCCTTGATACTCGCAGCCCGGTTCACTGTCGCTCTTCTCCTTCTGGTCGTATATTTCAAGCTCCTGAAAAAGAAGTCTCTTCGTGCCAGGGACAGGACGCCTCCTGGTAGGCCTTCTTCTCATAAAGTACTTGGATACGAACTTGGACAACTTTGATACAT
The DNA here is from genome assembly GCA_932072015.1 of Andricus quercustozae. Lineage (NCBI taxonomy): Eukaryota > Metazoa > Arthropoda > Insecta > Hymenoptera > Cynipidae > Andricus > Andricus quercustozae. Next base: position 10,784 of record CAKNWU010116869.1, on the reverse strand, counting down.
TCGGCTTATTTCCCGCACAAATCAGAATTTACGATTCGAATATCGAAGATACGTTTTTTCTGCTAGTTATTCAGTTAGGTTGCGAATGGGAGGAAAACGCTATAGTCCCGTGCCAGCCCAAGAATATATTGTATTATCAACATCAAATGGCGACATTTTTGCAATATTAGAGCATAACGGGCTTCTTCGTTCAATTTGTACGACAAATAGTGCTAAATCGAGAATTAAAATAAATATGATAAGCGGCGCAGTTTATATTTCGACCCCACATGAAATCCGAGATGGTCTAGTAGGCATTCACCACCCAATCTTCCCCCAAAGTTTTATTAAAGCTTTAGCAAATTACGATTCACTACAGTGCGAATGGAACCCTTATATCGAACGCAACCCTGGCTCTTCTTCTTCTGACAGACAACAATCACTTGAATGGACTTCACCTCAGGAGCCTCCTCTTCATGCCGAAACCAGGTAGCCTCCTGGTAGGCCTCCTTCTCCTAAAGTACTTGGATACACACTTGGACAACTTGGGTACATTCGGCTTATTCCTCGCACAAATCAAAATCTACGATTCGAATTGCGAAAATACGTTTTTCCTGCTGGTTATCCAATTAGGTTGCGAATAGGAGGAAAATACTTTAGTTCCGTGTCAGCCCAAAAATATACTGTATTATCAACATCAAATGGTGAAATTTTTGCAATATTAGAGTATAGCAGGTTTCTTCGTTCAATTTGTACGACAAATACTGCTAAATCAAGAATTAAATTAAATATGGTAAGCGGCGCAGTTGATATTTTGACCCCAGATGAAATCCGAGATTGTCCAGTAGGTGAAAGCCGCCCAATCTTCCCCAAAGTTTTATTAAAGCTTCAGCAAATTACGATTCACTAAAGTGCAAATGGAATCCTAACAGCGAAAGCAACCCTGGTTCTTCTTCTTATAACAGACAATATTCACCTGAACGGTCTTCTCCTCAGGAGCCTCCTCTTCATGCCGAAACCAGGTCACCTCCTGGGTGGCCGCCTTCAGCTACAGTACTTGGATATACACTTGGACAACTTGAATACATTCGGCTTATTCCCCACACAAATCAGAACCTACGATTCGAATTTCGAAGATACGTTTTTCCTGCTGGTAAACCAATTAGGATCCGAATAGAAGAAAAACGTCATAGTACCTTGCCGTCCCAAGAATATATTGTATTATCAACAGCAAATGGTGACATTTTTGCTATATTAGAGTATATCGGGTTTCTTCGTTCACTTTGTGCGACAAATACAGCTACATCGAGAATTAAAGTAAATATGATAAGCGGCGCAGTTGATATTTTGACCCCAGATGTAATCCGAGCTTGTCCAGTAGGCAAAAAACACCCAATCTTTCCCCCAAGTTTTACTAAAGCTTCATCAAATTACGATTCACTACAGTCCGAATGGAATCCTAATAGCGAACGTAACCCTGGTTCTTCTTCTTCTGATAGACAACATTCACCTAACCGGATTTCACCTCAGGAGCTTTCTCTTCGTGCCAGGTGCAGGTCCTCTCCGAGAAGGTCACTTTCTGTTCAAGTACTTGGATGTGCAATAGAATAACTTGGCTATGTTCAGCTCATTCCTTGCACAAACCAGAACCAGCGATTTGAATTTCGAAGATACGTTTTTCCTGCTTATGAACCAATTCGAATGCGAATAGATCATACGGCCTGTGTGCTTGGGCCAAACCAAGAGTATATTGTATTATCAACATCCAGTGGTGACGTTTTTGCAATATTGGATTATAGTGGTACTCTTCATGGAATATATAGGACAAAAGAAAACAATTCGCGAATAAAAATAAATATAATAATCTGCGCAGTTAATAGTTTGACTGCAGATGAAATAAGGTGTTGTCCCGTAGGCATACATCACCCAGTATTCCCAAACAGTTTTTAGTAAAGTTTTTTCAATTTACGATTCACTAGAGTCAGAATGGAATCCCAGTGGCGAACGCTATCCTAGTTCGTCGTCTTTTGCCAGACAAAACGCACCTGCCCGGACTTCTCCTCACTAGCCTCCTCTTCATGTCTTGTCCAGTTCTGATCGATTTCTTGTCGGAAATGGTAAATTTTTATAACGCCAAGCCATGAATATATTGTGTTATATACAGCTAATGGCGTTGTTGCAAATTGCGATTCTCTGCAGACTTTGTATAATAAATTCAATAAAAAAATTGTAAAATTGAACATTCTACGACTTTCGATTGCCCACTTACAGTTGAATCTCAATTATAAAAAGTATTTTGGTTTGAGTAACTGACGCATTGACTCTAGTTTTGAATCTAAGGTATACAAAATTAAAGACAATGGAAGGGAAACACACAGTAAAATTCCAAAGTATTCCAGAAAACATAAGCGCTTTCATATTCAAGATACCCTAACGTATAGCCACTATCACACTTCATTCGCTAAGGGGAAGGAAGGAGTGGGCAATGATTAGATTTTTCGTTTTTGGGAAAGGATGTAACTTGTCAGACTCACACCTTTCCCTAGACCAGTGCACTTGGTTAATAACTGGACTCGGACCGATTCGCCATTTTTATTCTGGGTTTAGTAAGCTGATTCGCAGAATGTAAACATCCTTGACGGTGGAACATGATTTCTACAGGCTTCAAAATTAAATGGTTGCACGCCTGTACTCCGTTATGTCACTTAAATGCGCGCTCTATCTTTCGTCGACTGAAGATCCAAAAATGTCATACGTATGTCCAAAAAACTGTCTACGTGAGTAAATTAAATTTCTCAAGTTAGGTCCGATGATGCCATCAATCAATGCCGTCCCGGTAGATCTTAATTTGGTAGAAACGCATATCCGTTGGTGCAGTTTGAAGGGCGACACGTCCGTTGATACCAAATCAAAAATGAGGGGTCGGGTCGATCTACCGTTTGAAAAGGTCGTTCTTGGCCAGTGTCTTGATTTAATTATTAATGAAGTCACGGTCCAGCTCAGTTCTGCTTCGAGTGCAGACGAGCATGACAAGCCGTGTTTCTTCGGATTCCGTAGTAATTCTCCCAGGTTAAAAAAGTAGTAAAGACCTGTAATGAGTATTTTGTGTATGACCGTCTCTAGGGTTCGAATCAAGGACACTTTTGATTCCTTTCGCTTGATGTTTTTAAATTATAATTTGAGTTTGATTGACTAATAATTATTAATAGTTTCCAATTCAGTTTATTTATTTCAGTAGCTTATAACTGTCAATTATCATCAGTTCCTAATTTTGAAAATAGTCCGTAATAGCAAGCGGCCGAGACCCTTGGCCTGAACTCCACAAGAAACTCCACGGAAACTTTCACAGAAATGGGGCAAAGGCCACTTTCCTTATAAACTCGCTATTATTTAACAATTTCAATTCTGCTTTGCATTAAATAAATGTATATTATTAAAGAGATAGTTTTACTTACTAAAATCTTGAAAATTGACGTTGTGAAAGAAAAATTATGCAGAAAACAGTTTTGACAACGAAAGAATGAAAGATTCGCTGCAGAAATATAAAGTTTTCGAAATTAATGGCAATACTGACAGTATGAAAATTTGTTATTTTGACAGATAGAACAATGTAACATTATTTCATTATAATCATTGAACGTAATTCAAGTCCAAAGTATATTAAATATCGTAAATAATTGCGGCCTCACGAGGGGGGCAAGCCCGACGAAAATAATAGTTTAAAAGTGCTTGGGTTATGATAAGTGATCGGTATTGTAGAACAGCCACTTATCTTCTGGGCTACATGCAACAAACTATTGAATATTATTATTTTTAATCCGGTCGGTACGGTAGAAACCTTTGCCCGTAGTCCGTCTCTAGTGGAATGTCAACGAATAAGAGGTTATATCACAGCGATCACTATTTTTATTAAAAATAACTTATTCTTCTTGCTGGATATGTTTAAAGGTATTTTTTCCAGTACATAAAATACCACAGATGCGAACCATCATGTTTTCTCATCTTCAAATGTTTTGATTTTTATAAAAAGCTGCGGTCGGCTTTGCCTTCCGGTGTGGGGCAAAGCCGATGAAATATAGCTTGTTATAAATAATTAAATTATTAAATCATTGTTTTATTCATGTAATTAATACTCATAGAAATATGATACACAATAATGTAGGAATCAAAATGAAAACAAGTGGATCAATTCTACATCTTATTAACTTCAAAAAAATCATTGACAAAACTTACTTACAAGCTCAAAAATGGAAAATATGTCATTTTTAATGAAAAAGGGGAAGGATTAAACATTAATTATGACGTTGAAGAATTATATTTACAAACTGGATATAGTTACAATGAGATGATCAGACTTGGATTTTTTTTAAATCTCATAAATTACCTATAGTGAGAGTCCATTGGAGAACTATTAATTTACCATGAAGCATTATTTGCTGGTAGCGATCTGTTTTAGAAAAAGTCTATTTTTTCAAAAATTTGGAAATGTTTAGTTATTAAATTTTCGTGTTAAATTCAACAGTCGAAAATTAAAGAAAATTGAACTGAAGTTAAGAATTAAATGTTCACTTTTAAACTTCTTCATTTTTCAGCTGTTGAAAATTCGATTTTTTCAATTTTCAAGCATAGAATTTTCAACTGTCGAGTAATCAATTATGAATTTTCTTCAATAGTCAACAGTTAAAAATGCAATTGTCATCAATTTTTAATAATTGAATTTGAAACCGTTGAAAGTTTAATGATCAGTTTTCTTTAATTTTCAAGAATATAATTTGCAACTATTGAAAATTTAATTATAAATTTTCTTCAATTTTTAAAGTAAATAATTCAATTTTTAAGTCTCTTCAATTTTCAACAATTACATTGTTATCTCTTGAAACATTATTCAATTTTCAATTATATTTTTAATTGTTAATTTTATTCAATTTTTAACAGTTGATCATTCATATTTCAAAGGAATCTGTATTTTCATTAGAGAATAATAGAAATTTTGTAACTTCCTTTTTAGAGCAATTCTTGCAAATTTAGGAAAGGTGAATTTAATACGCAAACACTTTTATCCATACGAAAAATTTCGATAATAGTTAATTTTCTCAAAGATAGGTTGCCGTTGGCAAATAATATTTGGCAAATTAATATATAGACATCCAATGGATTCTTAGTAGAGACTTTAAAAGATTTAAAAAAAGGTTTATAAATACAATGTTAAAGATGGTAAAAATTGACATACTTCAGACCAAAAAAGAATTTTTTTGTAGAATCTTTATTTCAACGTTTCGAAAACCATAGTTTCCCTCATCAGGATAATAAAACCAGAAGTCCATGCTCATAAATTTCACAATTCTCCTCTTCACATTGTTCTTTCTTCCCCTTGAGTTAAGAACTAAAAGTGCCTCGTTTCAAACTCAATAAAAATGTTAAAAATACCAAAATTGCCCACCTTCATTTTAATAAAAATGTAAGAAACAAAAAAGTTCCTCTTCATGTTCAGAAAAAAATTAATACCAAAATGTATCCCTTTCTTAAATTATGTTAATGTTAAGTCGTTTCACATTAATAATTCTTCAACTGTTACTTTTACATCACAATCCAACACTTTTACTTACACGTTTTTAATTTTCAAAATAGAACCAATACAATTGTAAAGTTTACATTTATTAGTCTGAAATTTTGAAAACGTCTTAGACTGAAATAATATTTGAATAGAGTCTAAAATTTAATAAAAGCGTTTAATTATGAATCTGTTAAGTCGCAATTTCTTACCAAAAAACGTACTCTCCCTTTATTCGATATCGGAGCACGTGCTCCTAGCCCGGTACGATCCTAGCCCAGAACCGTTTCCTAAAGATTTTTCTTTTCAATATGTTTACATACTGATAGCAGTTTTCCTTGTACGCATCTTCATAAATCTTATATGTTCAAGTAGGTCATTGTTCTTTACTCACACTTATTACATGTATACTTTTTTTATAATTCATCATGAAAACCTTGAAAACTGTAAGATTTTGTTCTTTCTTGGTTGAAATAATAGATTTAATTTGGAGAGTACAAAATAAAGCACACGTATTTCAAAGTTTACGTATTTTATCATGTTATTGTTTGTTCTTTATTTCACATTGACTTTTCTCTGTAGTTTTAAATGAATCCAGGAACTTTACTTCTTAACAATTTTTTTTTGTTGCATACATAGTTTATAACCAATTAAACCCAATACCTTGGAGATAAAAATTTAATAATTATATCTCCGAAGGACAATCTTGAAACTAACAACGTCGTCATCGCATATATACGTGAGATAACTACTACTTACGTATGCATTTTTACTCTGATGATGCAATACAATATTCTTTAGTTACATTTTTTAACTCACTTATTCACGGAAGCATAAATCAGTTTTTCCTCTACATTGGGAAAATGAGGATCGTCTATACTTTCGTTTTCACTCTGGCGATCATCTTTAGTTCTATTGGTGAATATACTAATATAATATATCTATCATTTTTATTATATTTTATATAATACATGAATGCATTCAGCCATTTCTCAAGCCTGTGGAACAACCATAAAGTCTTCCTTTCAAGCTTATATTCATACTGGCCATTTGTATATTTATGTCGTCAAAAATTATGACGTCATAGTAGTGTTCCGCTGAGCGAGAAATCCCGAGGAACGTGACGGGACGAGACAAGGCATATCTGCTGCCTCGGTATTCCTCTTCACATTTTTCCTCGCCTCGTGGCGTCCTTTCTCGTTCCTCACTTCGGGTTTTCCGAGGATTGCGACATAATTATGTGCGCTAGCAGAGCGTATAGCTCGCGGGAGCGTTCTTTTGCCACTCCATTACTCCATTACTGATTAATTGGATATCAAACACGTCTGTGTTACGAGTTTTTCGCAGATGTAACTTCACTCTATCAGTATTTTCCTTTGTTCTTAATTATAACAACAGAATATATGGAACAGAAATGTAAAAAGATATGTAGACTTTCAGGACATTTGCAATTTAAAGAATTTAACAAATATTAAAATATTTGAAATGTTTGTTAAATCCTTGAAATATTTTGAACTGTTTGTGAATTCGTTGAACTCTTTTAATGGATGCAAAATTTATGTGAAATCTTGAAATTTCTGTGAAATTTTTTGGAATCTTTTGAAAAGTTTAGGAATTCTTTGAAATAGGGGAGACCACCCTACAGTAGATAATGATCCTACAGTAGATCATTCTTCATTCTAAGCACAAATATAAGTAAAATAATCAATTATAATTTTAATATATTAACACGTATCATGCCTTAACTATTAATTACATTAAATTAATTATTCAGCATCCGTTTAGTATTTATAGTTAATGATTATCTACTTTAGGATCATTATCTACTGTAGTGTGGTCCCCCCTGCTTGTGAAATATTTTTCAAATCTTTTGTAATAATTTGCAAATATTACAATATTTGAAATATTTGAGAAATGTTCAAATATTTGGAAATCTTGGTGAATTCCATAAAGCAATATAGTGTAAGCAAAAACTATGCAAAATTTTAAAATCTTTGTGAAATATTTTGGAATCTTTTAAAATGTTTGAATATTAATTATTTCAAATAAAAGAAAAGTCATAAATGATATTTTTTTGTTTTTTAATCTGCCTAATATGTCTAATTTTCACAATTTCGTTAGATTATTTGTTGAATTTCTGTAGGAAAAATTAATTTTTGTATTAGCACCTGAAAATTAAAAAAAAAATTTAGAAGCTCTACACATAATTGAGTTCGGCATAGAAAAGCTTTTGCTTGTTTAAAATGTACTACCAAAAATATTAACTTGTCTTTCTTAATGATATGTTTTTTTTTTTCAATGTTTAGGCAGTACCTTTTGAACATAAGAAAGTTTTTCAATGCTAAAAATTATTCATAAATTTTGGAGCTGGTATATTTTTCTCATTTTCAGGACTCCATAAGAGATTAAATTTTTTCCATATGAACGTAGTTTAAAATTCTGAAATATATATGAATATATATATATATACATATATATATATATATATATATATATGAAGTATATATTGTTTTTATTATCAGGACTCGATAAGAGATTAAATTTACCCTATACGAACTTAAATAAAAATTCTGAAAAAATTGGGCATATTGTGCAGATTAAGAAACAATAATAACATTCACGATTTTTCCACAACACTGCTATTAAACAACTTTTCATTTTATTCCGACTCAGCCAAACCGAAGATATACACGTCATGAAGGACCCAACAGGAAACTTTTTAGTGCCAAGCATTTCCGAAATATTAAATTTTTGACATAAATGAATATACAAATACACATAAGTGTGTACTCAAATATACATACATGAATATACCAGCATACATGCATGTATTTCGTAGGCGTCAATTATAAAATGGATTGTGTGCTGATCATATGAGCTTATATGAGTCATATTTCTGACTTATTCATTACTTATAACACCCTCAAATTTCATAAAATTTGAACAATATGAAGTAGTCAAAGTGATTCAAGTAGAAACGCAGTTTCGATTTTTTAAATTTCCCAACAAATATGTTCTATCTACATTGAAATATGAAAAATTAAATTGGTGCTGAATTCTTTAATCTCAAAATTACTTAAAAAGATAAAAATCTTTTCACCTTTCTCTTTATACATTCTATTGTTATAATTGGAAAAATAAATGTTCAATAAGAACAAACTAACATACAAATTGAGTGAAGTTAAGTCTTTGAAAAAATCGTAACAAAGTCTGGTTGATATCAAGTTAATCAGTAAGGGAATGAGGAAGAATGTGGCGAGACGGAACCGAGGAATTAACGAGGCGAAAGCGAGCCAGGCTCGATATTCCACCTCTCGGACGGCATCACGATGTCATAGATATAATGACCATTACATATCAACGAACTTGAAAAGCGGCTCCTACGGCTTTCGCTGAAAACATGCATGTGTCAATAATGTCCCTCTTCTTCCTCGTTGTGTATAATATACTACTAAGCTTAAAGCAAAGAAATTACTTTTTAGCAATACCATATAATTCTTAACCAAATAGTTGAACGTGCAACCTGTAAAGACTCCATGTTATTTTTAACGTGATGAAAATAAATTTAAAAAATGAAAATAAAACAAAGTATTGTGTTCAATTCAAACACAGTGAGCCTGAACCATTTTTAACTTGACATTTTCGTAGCACAACATTTATTCACAGAATCCTTTACTTATGATTTTAAAGTATTTTATACCAAAAACTAGAATAAAGTATCAAGCTCTATTTGAAGTTTCTTCAACAAGAAACATGAATCCTCTATTTCTTTTCACAGAGTTAAGTGCGCAGTCAAGCAGAGATTGCCTTGACACTCCCCGGCCGGATCACTGTCGCTCTTCACCTTCTCGTCGTATAATTCAGGCTCCTGAGGAGCAGACTCTTCGTGCTAGGGACAGGTCACCTAATGGTAGGCCCCCTTCTTTTAAAATACTTGGATACACACTTGGAGAAATTGGATACATTCGGCTTATTCCCCGCACAAATCAGAATCTACGATTCGAATTTCGAAAATACGTTTTCCCAGCTGGTTATCCAATTAGGTTTCGAATAGGAGGAAAATTTTATAGTCCCGTGTCAACCCGAGAATATATTGTATTATCAACATCAAATGGCGACATTTTTGCAATATTAGAGTATAGAGGGTTTCTTCGTTCAATATGTACGACAAATACTGCTAAATCAAGAATTAAATTAAATATGATAAGCGGTGCAGTTGATATTTTGACCCCAGATGAAATCCGAGATTGTCCAGTAGGTGAACGCTACCCAATCTTCCCCAAAAGTTTTATTAAAGCTTCAGAAAATTACGATTCACTACAGATTAAATGGA
>CAKNWU010115860.1:1043-13799 GCA_932072015.1 Andricus quercustozae | reverse complement strand
GGTGCAAAGGCGACTGCCTCGTTATCTTCTTGCAAGACCCAATCTTCGCTTTTAGCTCCAAACAACAAAAACAACCTTTAGAAAAGCATCCCCAAACGTCGTTGCTCGAGAACTGCCTGTTCTAGGCAAATCATCGACACTTTTTATGGGTTTAAAATGTTGCACCCACTGTTTGACAACCTTTTTCGACTTTTTAATGAATTTTGCACAGGCAGCTTGCTTCATTTTCGTACCCAGCGGATGTGAGCACAAGAAGAAAGCTTCAAATCTTTTCGCGTACGCAGCAGACATTTCGATTTACGTGTGATCTCTACGACATTTCGAGCGATACTGAAACTAACGAATATTTGCGCCGTAGCTCTATTAGTGACCTTTAATTAAAAAAAAAAAAAAGGTTAAATTAAATATCTCTAATGGTTTACAAATAATAGCGATTCCTTTTTTGTTGAACAGACTAGATTGTATATCAATATTTCGGGTGGGTCTTAAAAATAAAAAAGCCTGCTACCACTCCGAAAAATGGTTACAGTAGCTTCAAAATCAACGATACCAATTAATGATGCACAAACTGTCATTAAATCTCCTCTCAGAGGCTCTTGTGCAGCTGAAAAAAAGGCTGATGGAAAAAAAAATGTAATAAAAATTCCCATTTTAGCAGTTACGTAGAAATTAAGTGGGTTTTTTCCTTTTCTCTTGCCCACCTTTGCTGGTCTGAGTGCTACTGGAGCGCTAGCTGGTGGAGCTGCGGATAAAGCTAAAGCTGTCAATTATTCGAGTGCTCCAAAACGGCAGATTGAAGAAAGCAAACGTCATAATGAAGCAATGGAAACCATTGCTATGTGAAAAGCACTTTATTTAAACCATATAAAGAAGGACTGGAACTTCATCCAGAACTATATACTCAAGGAGCAGGACTTAAGTACAAATAAAAAAAACTCAAAGTGGCGCTAGGTCACTGCGCATTAACCGATGCAGATTTACTTAAATTCGAAAAGTCTTGAAGAATTCGGCATTTTCGAGTTGTTTCTATGCGAAATAGAATACCAGAGGGTGGGCTATGTAAGTGTGAAATTACTATTGTTAAGCTTGACGATAAAAAAAATGTAGAGGCTCACTGCCCTCGTGAACAGAAAGACCAACTTAAGACTACAGTATAGGCAGGTATAGGCCTGTCTTAAAGTTATTTCTAACTGGTCTTTTCTGGTTCCCAGAAGACCACAGTCCTTTTGTCCCAGCCAGCAGTTTAAACCCCCAATATCCATAAATATAACGGAAACTGGTTGAAGCCTCTAGATCTCATAAATGCTCATAAATCAGCCCAGCTTCTTTAGGACTTTTAGGTATAGCTAGTCTGTTGATACAGACGGCTATCCTTATTTCAGAGAGAGAGAGAGAGAGAGGGAGAGAGAGAGTGGTGTCTATTTCAGTGCCCTAAAAATGATGCAGGTATAGGCTGAAGGGTACAGACCATAAAAAGACCAAACGTTGTTTGAAACTTATCTTAAAGTGGTATTAAGTTGATGTTTATTTTCACGAGGGTGGGTTGCCTATAAAAAGATTAGCAGTAAAATAATTTATTTTGATAGCTTGGGTAATCTTGGCCACCTTCGGATCTCTTTAAGTATCTAGGTGTTAATAGCGTATAATATAATCATGAAAGGTATATGTGCTTGTGTGGGCATTTATGTCTGAAATTTGTATGTAATCAGTTAAAATCTAAAAGTATGTATAATCTATGTACATGCGGAAACTAGTATTTTTAAGTCCATCAAACGCTAGCCATCTTCATGGATTATCAATTCACACTAACATTATCGGGAACTTCTTTGATCCTAGAAACTCGGTATTTTCTTCCGATTGAGTTGTCTCCATACAAAAATTACGCTCTTGGTCTTGTTGAAATTGTAACCTTCAACTCGATCCCCAATGTAGACATTGGTCAAAATAAATTTTACGTGGGTAACTAAATAATTGAAATACCTACAGAAAGTTAAGATATAGGTGATAAACAGCGCTATCTACAGAACGTTTAAGTAAAAAAGGGTGTTGCCATTCACATTGGGCCTGATAATAATACATTAAGAAGTGAAATTTTCAAGCCTCGACTTTCACCTGCTCCAAAAACTTGGAGATACATTCACAGAGCGGGTCCTCAGAAAATTTAAACCGAATTGCGAATCTTTCAGTACAGCTCATTTAAAAAAAGTAATATACTAAGTGTTTACATATTATTATTTATATTAGCAGTCGCCATAATTTATTATTGAAGCTTGTTTAGTAATTTTACGATACATTAATTTGAGTATAATTTTTAAAGAAAGTGTTTAAAGGATTCAATGCAGGACACACATAGTATGTAAATTGTTTGTAATTTTGTTATAAATCAATTAATTTGATGTAATGAATTAACTTAACGGCTGACTTAGAAATTAATGAAGTTTTGTACGAAGTGTTTAGTTTCAAAAGTTGAAATGATGTTCATGAATTCAAGTTTTCTTTCAAATTTTAATTTATGTTATGAGTGTAATAATATTTATCTCTTAAAAGGTAATTTATCAAAATCCGCACAAAATAGGGATTACTTTCCTGACTTTCACCTATGTAAAATAAAATTGAAACCCAAGAAAATGTTAAAAACTCTGCAAAGAAATTTGTGCAGCATTTTTTTTGAGCGCGGGTAACCAACCTGAATATCTATCGATTCCAAATTAATTACACTTTTTTAGATTCCCAATACGCTACTTTTTTGCGCTGTAGCGATTTCAAATCCCAGAATTTGTTATTTTCGATCCACCGTAATACATATGTACCACACTCAACGTATGATTTTCTAAACTAGCTGTACACAAAGTTTCGCAATTTTGTTTAGATTTTCTCAGGACCCGCTCTGTGAGTTATCTCCAAGACGTCGCGACGACCTTGCTCCCTTCCCTCACATCTGTTGAACAGAGTCGACTCCGTTATATTTTTTGCGAAAGAGAAATTTGATCATAAATTTAAGTATTGTACTGCACTCGCATCACAAAACTACGCATGTCGGGTCATCGAACAGCCTCCTATCGTCATTTGCTCTCAAGATAAAGAATTTTTATAAATCGCAGTAAAAAGTAAATTATGGAATATTTCAGAATTTTGAAAAGTATATTGCATTTAAGAATGCAGAAAGAGTATCGGATAATTTTTTCAGATTTTTCCTAACGTCGACCTCGTTTTGGGAACAGGTGGAAGTAGATGCTTGAAAAAGAAGGCCGAAAACCCCTGTTTTTTAGATGTTTTACCTTCTAACTAGTGACAAAACTGTTTTAGGGCAAAAGCGATCATATCGTTGAATTCAGAAGACCTTAGGTTTTCAGATGCTTTTTATTAAACAATTCAGAGATTTTATTGAGCGAGTTGCAATCAAAATAAGTGAGGGGTCTCGGCTTTTGGCACCGACATTTCTTGTTATTGATTGTTCGAAAGAAAATGAGTCATTGAAATATGAACGTCATGACGTTCGTTTGGAATTTGAAACTAGTGAACATTTTCCCGCTCAAAAATCAGCGTACTGCCTAATCTTACATGAACGCGTAATTGAATGTAAACCAATACGTGGTGCGGTGGAAAAGTTTGTTTAGTTGCTCATGAAGTTTTAGTTGCTCACGAAGTGGAGTACTTGGTGGATCTGCAGGGCTTTAGATGTCCAGTTAATTAATTTATATCGATAGGATTAGGCATAGTTTCAACCAGTGATGATGCGAAAACTTTTTCTGTTTTGTTTCAACCTTCTTGTGAATGGAGTTGCATCCCATCATAGTATAGATGTATGAATTGTTGGCTGGAATATAATTTTCATGGTATACCGTGGAATACTGGCGATGTACCTTACACGTTTATGAAAGAAATCTTGAAAACTAGTTTTGAAGATGCTAGTAAAATGTATGTAACAAGCTTAGAAAAGATAAATTTGTTTAAAAAATTTGTTACTCAGAAATCAACGCAAATTATCGACATGCATGATATGGAATGTCCTTCGTTGACAATATTATGTGATGAGTCATCTACTAATGTATGCATACGGCACTCAAACGGAGCAAAATTTTATGGTGCACTTCAAAATGTTACTTTATTGAAAAATTGGTTACCCCGTGATAATTGACAATCAGGTATAATAAATAAGTATTTTTTCCACTAGTTTAGTTTTAAGTTAATTTTTAAGTTTAACAAATGTATTTTCACAAATAAATAACATTACATGTAATAAATATACTTAACTTTTCAAGTATTAAAACCAAGAGCCTGTTCTTTCTTAATTGAGACAAGAATTATTTTTACAATAATAAATGTTGTTATATAGTACTAAAGCAATGCAAGTTCATATTATTAATTCATATTTTATAGCAGTATTCAATCAAGTTTACAAACTTCATTCATTCATTCATTTATTTGTATAAAACTCTATTTTACATTCACAGTATATCATTATCATCATTGTCCACTTCCATGGGCTCATGCACACTATCTTGCTGATTTTTTCCTACAATCTCTATTTAAGTCAATGTAATCTGTTAGCCATGGCCTGTGTTTAATTTGTAATACTCTATGGACTTTAGTCAGCTTCATTCTCTAGGATAAATATTTTTTCAAATTTCTATAATGAACTGCATAATTTTTCTGCGGTAGGAAAATTTGCTACTCATTTTGGAATTGTGCATTTTGAGATAGGAGGTATGAAATGTTCCGGACGTAAAGGTAAGTCTTTATGTAAATCATGAAGCTCTTCGGGATATTCTAAATCCACCTCTAAGATATAAACTTCAGGAGAATCATCAGGAATATTGAAAAAGTTTGGTTGATTTTCAAAATTTTCGAATAATCTAAAATCTTTATATGGCAAATATTCGCTCATAATTGCCCCATATTGTCAAAGTTTTCAAGTTAAATATTTCCCATACACTGCAAGCATGTTGATAATCTTGGTATGAAATATTTGAATTGTTTAATTTAGAATAAAAAAACCTCTTCTTATGGAAATTGCTTTCCCTGCATTATTCCCCAACTGTCAGTATAATCATAAGATAAGCACCCTTCTTTGTTAGAAAATTAAATTCATCATTTTATGATACCAACTTTTCAAATTACTAGGCATACGTCTAAAAGAGTCAATAAATCGAAGCTTTACATTTGTGTCTTTTACTTATTTGGTAAAAGCTATATATTTTTCTTCGTTTATAGGCAATAATTGAATGTCACCTTCAAAACTTGTAGCTAAGTCTTTTATAAAAAATGGATATCATATCCTGATAAGTTATGAAAAATTACAGGAATCAAATGCGAGTCTTCATAGTTAATATTACAACGTTGATTACTTGCACTGCGATATTTACCTTTAAAATGGTCGGGATCGCGTTATTTAATGTCATCGTCTGCAAAAGGCTTTTCACAAATGTGTCACTTTTTATTTTAAATTCTTGCTCTTGCTGAAATGTGAAACGCTTTATTGGGATCATATTTTTTAGAAGTGAATATGCTTCCTCAGATACACGTTTGAATGATTTTATAAATTAATTTATACAGTCTTTTCCTTTATAAACTTTTAATTCAGACAGAGAATCACCAACATTGCAATGTTCATAAAAAGATACACTTTTCGGGACATGTTTTTGGTAATTGGTTGATTGCATCGGGACTTTTTCTTTAGGTTTATATTTTCTTTATTTCAATATGTTATTCTTTTTACTTGGTAATATAGCCCTACATTTATTCATATTTTTACAGTCAACTCTGTGATTATTAAAATATTTCTGAAATTTACAATGACATAAACATCGATCACAGAATCTAGTGCGACAATGAGCCTTTGTGAATTGTAATTTTACCAATCGGGATAGATTTTTAATCCATGGAAAGTGATAAATTGGATTATTTTTAGAAAAATTATCTTCCTCATCTAGCCCACGTTCCGTATTTTCTATGAGAAGAAGGTGAATTGTAGGCTTGTCTGATGTAAGATGACTTAAATTAAGCGAAACAATTTCTTCTCTTTACTATTGTTATTAGACTACACCATAAACATTTATTCTCAAAATTTTTATTTCACAAATTTCAGGATATCATGTAAACTAATAGGAAACTGGATTTCATCATGTACTTAAATTCTGATCTAAAATCTGGATACGAACTAGTTCGTTCTAGATGAATTTTAGCAGGATATAGAGCTACCGCAAATGTTGGTAATCGAATGTAAGTTGAGCAGCCAGACATTGAAAACGGTGTATATTTATTGAAATTCACATTCAAATTTATAATTTATTTTAATTTCCAGTTGGAAGTTTTTGCTGAAACTCTTCAACTTTGACTAAAAAATTTCCCTCTTAAGTTTCAAACCATTCACCAATATCAGTCAACTCAAGAATAGGTTCGTTTTTGGTATTTAAAAAATGGATTTCTTCTATTTCCCTACTTTCTTCCAACGCACTGAATTCAACAGCAAAAATAACGTTGCCTTTTAAACCCCACATAATTTTCAAAGTATTGATTATTCGTGGAATAATCATTTTTTTAACTTTATCCAAAAAGCTATTTAAATCCTTATAAGTCAAATTTATTATTAAACCTATTCTAATTCGCATCTTGAATGCTGTCTCTAATTCTTCACACCTTATTTTTTCTTTGTCTACAGCTCCTCTTCTTCATAAATTTTTGAATTTCCGATTTCATGCTTTTGAAACTACAAATAGAGATTGAATTTTATTTTTTGGCCTACAGAAAATTCTTTTCCGCTTCTCAGGAGTGTATTCAACAGTCGGATATTTTAATAAAAAGCCTCACTGATCAGTAGTAATAATCACCCAAACGCATGTGATGACTAGATGAGTGCACGTTACAATCTAAATAATAATGAGTCCCTTTTACTTTTATAGATAGATAAACGTTTATTTTTCGTCCTGCTGGCCTTGAAAGATTGACTTGCTTACACTTCCATTTTTTACAGAATTTTTTTACAAACTAACCCTTAAAAATTAACATCCATCCACTCCTTATGTGTAAGACCGCTCGCTCTTATCGCCTTGACCTTTTTACTTTCATAATAATGTCTTTTTAATTTTATATTAATAATACGTCCTTTTGTCGATTTCGCTTCTACTGCTGGCAGGAAGGTTTATTTTTAACTGAGGAGCTCAAGAGGAAAAATCTCTTCATATGGCAGTAAAGTTGTTTTCATTCTTAAAATTGAGTGAGGATATCACTACATAATTCTATATTTAACTATGAACTCAATATAAAAAACTGTGTACAAGCCCATGTTGTTGAATGTGTAAGGTGTGGTTCAGGTTAAATAAAATAAAAACTTCACATTTGAAATATAAATTTAGTTTTATTACAAAAGGTTCCCGAGCAAATGCTCGATTGTCTTGACCGGTCAAAGAGCATTAAGGAACTGATTTTCAGTAATGAATATCGAATGCCTGTGGAATCGACTATGCTATACAGTTCAATACATAATATCATTCTTGGGCTTTATTTGATCTTTAGTTTTCAATTTTTATATTACGTATGATCTGAAACAGTACTAATTCTCTGTCTTTTGTTTGAATTAGAAATTATTAGTTTTCACATATGTAAAAATCTGATGACTGCAGAAATATGTAACAAAAATTATTCTATAAATGCAAATACTAAATATTGCCCTTGAAATGAAAACTTAGAAGCTCCTCTCAGCATTTAAAGATGTTTTAAACATACTTTTGTTCACTTTCTAATTGTAAACAGATGAATTTAGAGGAATATGCAGGCACAATATCCTAATGGAATTTTTAACTCAATAAAAACTTACAAACCTCTATGGGTTTCGACATGCTTAAAAATAAGTTCTCAAGAAAAAACGGAATTTCCAATAACATCCAGATATTCATTTTCAACTAAAATGATGAATCTTAAAATCTATTAAAAATGGAATTAAAAATTTTTTAGTGTTAACAAATTAGTTTAAAAACTGAATTTTCGACCGGTTTAATTCAACAAAACAGACGAATTTGTAATAGAAGAGTTGAATCTCCAACCAAACGGAAGAGTTTAAAAAATAAAAGATTAATATTCTACCTAAAAAGACAAAGTTTCAACCAAAAAGTTGAGTTTCCAACCAAGTAGTTGAATTTTATACAAAATTATTAAATTTGTAAACCAAATAAGCCAATTTTCTAAAAAGAAAAAAAAACCGTCGCATTTTCAACCCGAAAATGTGAATTTTCGACAAAAATGTAAATCAAAAAGAAATAGTTCAATGTGCACGAAAATGATGAATGTTGTAACAGAAAGATTAATTTTCAACAAACAACAATCTTTATCTACCAAATACAGTGAAACCTCTCCACAACGGACAGTCACGGTAAACGACTTTCTGTCCGCTATGGAGAGGTGTCCGCCTCAGAGAGTGAGTTGCTGAACAGTAATATGTTTATGCATAAATATTATATATGTGTAATAATATTATTATTAAATAGTTAATTCAATAAATAATTATTAATAAATTCATAAATAACGAATTAATAAAATACATAATTGAATAAACAAAATCAATTGATGTATGAAATAAATAAACAAAATACATGAAGAAATAAATAAATTGATAAATAGAATAAATGATTAAATTAATAAAATAAATGAAGGAATAAATTATATAAATGAATAAATTAAACTAATAAATAATACATTACGTAAAATAGATATATAGATAATAAATACAATACAGGATCACAGCATGGAAATGAACTCTTTGACAGGTCGTGTGTCAGGTTGTATTGTCACTGTCCGTCTCGTAAAGATAAATTCATATGTTGACTGTCAACACTAGAGAAATCTTAACTGTTTGACCAGACTAGTGATGATTCGGTTACTTCAGCTTGCATTGAAACTGTCCGTCTCGTAGAGGTAAGTTCATGGGTAAATTCATAACTTGAGGGTCAACAAAAGTGTCTGTGTCCGTTATAGAGGCTGTCCGTTAGGGAGAGGCAGCTTAACATGGGATTTCCTATACCTTGGGTCGGGGAATCATGCAAAGTGTACGTAAACAGAGGTGTCAGCTCTGGAGAAGTGTCCGTAAGTAGAGGTTTCACTGTAGTTCAATTTTTTAGTAGTATATAATTAATTTTTTACCAAATCTTTAAACTTTTTACCATAATAGTTCAATTTTCAACCAAAAATATAAGTTTTCAACAAAAAAATTCATTTTCATACCAAAAGTTGAATTAAAAACTAAAAAAATCGCTTTTCAACCAAGAATAAGAATTTTCAACAAAATAGTTTAAATTTTCAACCAAAGAGAGGGATTTTCAACTATTAACATTAATTGTTTCTTAGGAACTTGTAACTTTGAACGAAGTAGTTGTGTCACGTACGAACTGATGAAAATTTATTTTTGATTTCCTAAAATCCTCTGAAAATAAATTGCTGCCTAAACTTCCGTGGATTAAAGAAAAGCAAATAAGAATTTATAATATCGAAATTGTACGCGGAGGGGAAGGGAGGCTTCCCCAAAACTGAAGGAAGGGCGAGAAACTCGTCTTTCTTGTATTTATTTTTTTATGTGGGCTGGTACCCCTACTCTTGACTGAAATTCGCTGTTCCGAATGTCAAAAATCTGAAATAAAAACAAGGGTTTCGCAAGTGCGCTCAATCCGAAATAAATCTTGTACCTCGAAATTTCACCATAATGTTCAAGTTTATTTTACGCACAAACAAAATATAGGCATTATGAAAAGAACAATAGTGAGATGCAGAAAGGGCTCGTTCTACAATGGGTAGGACGTGTCAACAGGTAAAAAAAAAGAAACAGAAATATCAAAAAGAATTGATACAGCCCACCAGTTTCCTTATGCTTAAGGCCATGTGATGAGTGGATCACGTGACCGGCCACATCGAGTTGAAAATTTGGGATAATGAATAAGAAGCACTAAGAAACGTGGCTCTGGGCGTAAATTTTTATAATGATGAAAAAAGCAAAAAAAAAAATTATTTAAAAAAAAAACTTTTTTCATAATTATAAAATTTTAGGACCAGAGCCGCATTCCTTAGTGCTTCTTATTTATTATCCCAAATTTTCAAATCGATGTGGGTATCCGTGTGAAAATAAGTTTAAAACTAAAAAAAGTGTCGGTAAGGTAGGAAGCCGGTCACGTGACCCACTCGTCACATGCCTTAAAACTGCCGCTCACTCGATACACACGTAGGAAATTTTTGTGAACCAAAAGGAAAGACTAAGGGCCAGTTCCACCAATCTCGGTTAAATTATTGGTTAACTGACGGCCAGTCAAAATGAACGCTATACGCCATATTTAACCGTAGATTATCGGTTTAACCGAGGATCAACTTTTTAACCGACGTTGGTGAAACCGGCCCTAAGTCTTAGTTCACTTGATTTCCTCTTGCCAGCTGAACGAGCGGGCGATAAACCTTTTTTTGCATTTCGTGGATTTTTAATCAACTCTAGTCTTTTAGCGATTCGCGAGAGCCACAAAATACGCGAATACCTGTCACTTCTATAGATTTGCTTTTTCAAAAGATAGACAATGAATCTAGTTTTCATAAAACAAAAGCAAGGCCTTCCGAGATCATTATTTTCTCTCGTTTTGAGATTCGAGTAAGAATAATGATATCTAGACTTTTTAATTTCGTTTTACCTGGCGGAATAAGACCGGGAATCAACGACACTCCCGTTGTCAGGCCGAGAAAAATATAGTCTCGTTAAACCGGGGTGGGTGGTGACGATGAATCGTTCCCGTTACGGGCCTGCCTCCCGTCGCACAGAGTTTAATTTTTTTGTACGGATTGCAAACTTCGTTGATCGACCACTCGATCGGTAGCTGCGGCTTACCCCTATTGCCGATCCGAGAAAAGTATAATCCCGACTAAACCGGAATAGGACGCGACGACTTAAGTTCTGACAATTTGTATCTCAATGTCACGGCGGAATTGGAATCACGACGTACGGACGGTCGAAAACTTGAGTTGATCTATGTCACGTCAGATCACTCAGAAGACTACAATTTTCACTTCTATCCGATGGTTTATAATTGTGGTGATCCAGGTAGGGATATTTGCATAGTTGCGGAATTTTGACTGGGAAGTAAGGTATATGTTGCATGATTTCCAGCTTTTATTTCTAGGTGTGGGAAATTCGTATTGCTAAATGCCTTCGCTTGAACTTTTGGCACTGCGAGACAGGAACCTTGTCAGCACTTCACGGAAGTAAAGTGCTTCGAAGTCTTTTAGGTTTCCAAAAAGAATGATCGATTTCCAATTCGCATCAGAATTGATGCAGGTTGGAATTTTCAACTTAATTAAAATTAAGTTGAATTGAAGTTAAAGTTTTTTTTTAATTAAAATTAAAAAAATTAAAAATTGAAATTAAGTGTCTATTAATTCCAACCCTTTTTTCGTTCATAGAAAAGCGAGCATATTTCAGCATTACGAATTTCCGCTGAGTAGACACGTGGAATTGTTTTGGTACCTCCGCGTGCTTTTGCTGTCAGACCTCAATAGGTAGTATATAGTGTGAGGAGTGAGAGGGACTTATTGCAGAATAGTCTGGAAAGAGGAAGATAAGATTAGCGAGTAGATAAACCAAGGTGCATTGACTTGTCTGCATGTAAGATAGAGAGACACTCTTATGGCGAGAATATGCGAAGAAAGAAAAGAGGCAAGACCGAATGTGAAGTGCAGGCCGCCGCGGTCTTGTGGCTATGTGTTAGAATAAGACAGCGATATCTTAGAGCGTTGGCGAAAGAGAGGAGAGCATGTCTCGCGTGCACGGGCATGGTCCGTTGGCATGGCTAGTGAATCCGCACTTTCGTTTTTCGTTGAATTATTACAATGTTTTTATTTTTAAATCAGTTTTTTTTAGAATTGATGCCCGGACATGAATTTATCCTTCCCTTATTTGTATTTTTCCCTCTATGTACAATGATTCGTGCTTTTTATTTATCCTTAACTTAGGTCTAGGTACGCATCGTTCATTTGATACATGACTAAATTTTACTTCCGCAATCCACCCTTACATTTTTCAGTGGTTTGGGGCAGCAAAACTAATTTCAAGTGCCAAAAAGAAATGAGAGCATAAATTGATCGGAGAATAATTTTAATTCTTGATTAAAATTATTCAACTAAGTCATTGCTTTTTTCATTCGCAAGTTGGCTCGCCGTTAGTTATCGAGAGCTTGGAATGCTGCGTTGGCATTCTGATATCAAGCTTTCAGGTTACGAGCGAACGGAGAGCCTGGAAAAGTGGTATAGACTTTTGAATTATGTGGGTCAAAATAATATTTCGAGTCCCATTAACAAAAACTACCAGAGTTGCTCGTAACAAACTGCCAACATTAGTTTTTAGACATTTCGTCCCCGAAATTCTACGCAACATACGAATAAAAGATCCAAACTCTCCCTTTCTCTTTACATTTTTCCTTTTTCTCTCTTAAATCAATCCATCTCCCCATTTCAATTGATAGAAAGTCTAATCACGAAAGCTAATTTAAGCGATTTAGCTCTCATACACACAAACACTCACACGTATGTATATAATTAAAAAATAAGGTTAACCAACCACTGCAGGGTCTCACAGGGAGCAACTGCCATCTAAAAATGACCCCGGCTCCCAGTAGGACCACAGTAAATCACACGCATGGCCACGTCTCACAATCGTGAGATGGGTGGTCACAGGACACGATGAAATCAGAACGACAGGCCGGCGAAACCCTCTTGTGTTTTGAGCACACGAAGCGA
>CAKNWU010114888.1:627-14792 GCA_932072015.1 Andricus quercustozae | reverse complement strand
TTTTTTTTTGTGGAAAATAAGTTTTCGGATTCTCTGAGCTTTAAAATACATATTCCCACCCCATAAACTTGTTTTAAAGGATCCCCAAAAAAAACCCATAGGTGAAAAAATGGGTTTTGCGAGATTTTGGCGCTAATTATGATTTTAGTTGTTTAAATAAATTGTTTAAACATTTCATTATTATTATTAATAATATTGTCTTAGTCTAATGCTAGAAAATTGCGATTTTTTCTGAAATTTAGTACCATTTGTCCACTTTTCACATAAGGTGATTAAATAATTTATTCAATTTAGAAAAAATAATTATTTAAACAAATTATTATTGTTTAGAACTATCTTCTTCTTCATTAATGCAATATAGTTGCAGTTTCTTCTGAAATGCTTTACTTTTTAACCATCGTTTACTTAGTTAAGTAATAAATAATTCAATTTAACAAACACAGTTGTTTAAATAATTTATAATTGTTTATAACTATTTTCTCTTAGAGTAATGCTAGAAAGTTGATTTTTTCTGAAATCTTTAGTGTTGCTTTGACTTTTGAGTTACGAACAAATAACACAGGACCACAAAATCTAATCCCTTACAACACGGACCAGACTAGGTGTTTCCTATATTTTCATGGTCGCTGAATTCGAATCCGTTATCCGTTTGGTCCCATCAGGTCAGGGTCAGGGTCAGGGTCAAGGTCAGTTCAAGGTCAAATGTACAAAATTCATCGCTAACCAATTGAGTCGGGGTAACTATAGGTTTTAGGGATCGTTGAATTCGAATCCGTTATCCGCTTGGTCCCATCAGGTCAGGGTCAAGGCCAGTTCAAGGTCAAACTTGCAAAATTCATCGCTAACCAATTAAGTCAGAGTACCTACTGGAGTCAGGATTTTTATAGGTTTTCGGGGTTGCTGAATTCAAATCCGTTGTCTGTTTGGTTTGACCTTGAATTGACCTTTACCCTGACCTGATGAGACTAAACGGACAACGGACTCGAATTCAGCGCCCCCGAAAATTAAAGACCCACCTAGGCTGGTCCGTGTTGCAAGGGTTTAGATTTTGTGGTCATGTGTAATAAGTGAACCTGAACAAGAATCATTTTTTAAATAGTATTTTACTTCTTTAAGTGAATTATTTTTTCTCTTTTCCAATAAGAAGTTTATTTCAAAACTTAAAATAAAAATTTGAAGTTGAAATCTGTTTCTCTCCAACGTTCATTTATAATTTGTTCATAACTAAAGAGGAAAAGCAAAGTTGAACATTTAAGAAGGAACCGCAACTTTCTGGCATTAATTATTACCTCACTAAGTGAAAAGTGGGTAAAAAGTTACACATTTCAGAAAAAACGCAACTATCTGGCATTAATGTAGATAATAATAGCTATTACCAATAATAATTTGCTTTAAAAATTATTTTTGCTCAACTTACTATTTTGTGTATCAGAAACCATTTTTATTTTAAAAACCGCAAAAAATCGTAATTAGCGCTAAAAACTCGCAAAACCCATTTTTTTACCTTATGGGGTTTTTTGGCACCCTACACAACAGACTTATGCCAGTGAAATTTGAAAACTGATATACGACGTGTTAAGCTTCACGGGGCTTGCGCCACCTCTATATATCATGAAAAATGGATTTATTTTTCTTGGATTCAAACAAACTTCCGGGCGTTATTCATCAAAATTAAAAAATTAAAATCAATGCATTTTTGGGCTACCCTGATAAAGACTAATAGGCCTTAACTGGAATCTACGTCCCCAAAAAACTTCTCATGGCCCAAATTACTAAAAATAAAGGGTTCGAATCTTCAGCGAGTGCGATTTTTAAAATTGTTTAAACGTGTAATTATACGTCGCAAAACTCTCATCTACGTAACGCTTAAACAATATTTTCTTAAAATTAAAGATATATATTATTATTTTCACCAATAGAATTGAGGAAAACCATGAAGGATGAGACCAGATTATAGACAATTCTCATCTTTCCAAATTAGGAAAGAATCTGAATTATGAATTATAGCAGAACTTGATTAACACTAACCAATGAATTTTCTATTGCTTCATTAGAATTTATAATCTATACTATAGACGTCATCTCTTAGATGGAGTGTGGAAAATTTTCCTATAGTGAGATATTTACATTTGATAAGCGTTAGTTTCAAGCAAAAAGTTTGTTCACGTAAGAATGAATAATATTCCAGATTTGATAAAGGAATATATTTAAACTATCTCGACTACAGAGAAAGTTGATTCAACATTATATAACCTAATTAAAATTAAAAATAAAAAGCAGAGCAACTGCTTCGTACGACTAATTCTAATTTCAAAGTTATTGTAACAGACTTCAAAGATTTCAATGGATTTAAAAGTATTCGAAGGGATTTCAAGGGCTTTTGCAGGTTATCAAAGATTACGAGGTATAATCAAAGGATTTAAATAGTTTTGAAAAGATTCCATCAGATTTAATGCGATTGCGCACTTGCTCGGTTTGGCTGGGCAGTTTCCAGCTTTCCTTTTTATAGGCGTGTAACCTATCAACAAAACTGAGAAGAAGCTGAATGCCCTGCATGTTTGGAATATTTTAAATTCCTAAATTTCCTCCAATCCCTTGCATTCCCTAAATGCTCTGAAATCATTGAAATTATCTTAATTCGCTGAATTCTTTGAATAATCTGAATTTCTCAATTCCTTGAATTCTCTGACAACCTTGAATATAATATCTTCCCTGAATTCCGTACGCACTTCCGAACGTCCTAAATGCTATAAAAGTCTCCGAATAGCATTTAATTATTGAATATCCTGAATTCTTTGAATATTCAGAATTACCTGAATTTTCTGAAATCCTTGAATATTCTATTTCTGAAATTCATTCAATTCTCTAAATCCCCTGAATTCATAGAATTTCTTGTATTCCTTCAATTCTTCGAAATTCATCGGAATTTTGTGCATTATTTTGAAGACCTTGACATTCAAGCAGTTCTCGGAATTCAGGAAATTCGGTGAACTAAAGGAATTCAAATAATTGAGAGAATTTAGATAAATTCACATATAGGTGGGAATTCGGAGGAATTTCGCTGATTAAAAAAAATATGAATTCCCTGAAATCGTTTATTTCCCTGAATTCCTTAAAATCTCTGAATTACTTGAATTATCAAAAATCCTTGGTTTCTCCTAATTTTTTAAATTCCTTGAATATTTCGAATTCCCTAAAAGCTCTGAAATCCCTGAAATTCTCGGAATTTCCTGAAATACTTGAATATTCGGCATTCCCTGAATTTCTCAAATATTCTAAATTCCTTGCATTCTGTGAATTCCTGACAAATCTTTGATTTCTCTAAATTCCCGCAAATCCTTGAGTATTTTAAATTTCTGTGATTCCTTAAATTCCCTACATGCTTTGCAATCCCTGAAATTCTCCTAATTCCCTGAATTCTCTTGAATATTCTGAATGCCTGGATTCCTTTAATTCTCCAATTACTCTGATATCCTGAAATAATTTGAATTTCTGACATTTCTTGAATACCCTAATCACTTTGTAATCCTCGAATATTCGAAATTTTCATTCCTAAAATTCTCTAAATTCCTTAAATTTCAGCAAATCGCCGGATACCTTGAAATTTTTTTCAGCTCGATTGAAAGTTTCTGAAAATCTTTTAAAATAATGTAAGCTCTTAGAAAATTGCTCAATAATCCCTTAAAATTCTCCGTTGAAATCTCCTGAAATTACATCAAATCGGACATTTCTTCAAATATCTTGAAATATTTAAAGTCCTCTGAAATCCTTTCCAATCTTTTGAAATTCAAGGAAATTCTTTGAAACGGCGTAATTAGCGAAACATTTGAAATTATCTTTAAATCCTTGAAATCCTAAAAAATTCCTTTAATTTATATATTTCATTTTCGATTATTGCTCGAAACTATAGCAATCTCGAAACTATTGTTATCGGGAAACCCGCGTTCATGATTAGATGAAGCTGTCGTTCCTTTTTCCCGTTTAAAAGAACAAGTCTGCGAACTTCAGGTACAAGCTATTCACTGACATCCTCGAAGAGAGGATATTAAAATCTATCGAGCCGGTATGGAGTGCAACAGTTGAACAAAGTGGATGCAAGAAAGGGCTGGCAGGTTGCAGGGAGAACCTGTTAATAGAAAGGTGTATTACCCAAGACTCGATCAGGTATCAACGCAACCTGTCCATGGCTTGGATTTACTACCGTAAGGCGTTCGATAACACGAATCATAAGCTACTCATTAAGCTCCTTGAGTGCCTGGAGGTGCATCCAAAAAAAGTAAGATGCATAAAAGAGCTTATGCTCTTGTGGCAGACAAGATTTGTCATAACATCTGACAAAAGACAAGTGACTACCAGCTGCATCACATATAAGAGGGGGTCTTGTGGAGGCGGTGAATATGTACTCTAAAGCGATTGGAATGAGCTTCGGACTGGAAAAGTGTGCCTGTGTCCACCTATACCAAGGAAGACTAGAAACTACATCATCGCGTGACGATCAGTGTGTTCAAATCATAGGCGGAAATACCATTCAACATTTTGGTAATGGAGAAACATATACCTATCTTCGAATACCGCAAGCGGATACCCAAAATGTGCGTGTGGTAAAGACAGCTCTTGAAAAAAAGTATCGCCGAATTCTCAGACAAATTTGGGCTTCCGAATTATTTGAAAGAATAAGATCCAGGCGACCAATATGCTGGTTGTTCCTATACTGCTCTTATAGGTCTTATATAGGTATGAAAGCTTCATTTCTTGGCCAACTCAACAAGATTCCGGCATGCCAGCGTCAGGCTCATTCCATCGCAAACCGGTTACAAAAGGCTGTTCTTCTGGGACCACTTCATCTGGTCCGTCAATACTGTTCCTCATAATATTCTACAAAAGTATTTAGAGGTGAAACCTTCATCTGCAAGTGTCCCGTCTGCCGCGTAAGGTCATCCGCGGCTAGAGGCCTGCCTCCAAGGAACAGTGTTGCACGATGTTGTCTCGAGTCAATTTCCCGCTCTTGCTTACCTTCTAGGACCAAAGGATGAGAAGTGGATGATGTACACGTTCCAATTGCGTCGAGATGAAAGCAGTTTCTATCGCAAACTGAGTGTGAAGCAAAGACAACCAGCAAGACACCAAAGTGCCTCAACTGGAACACATGACTAACTATGGTTCAGGTGTTTGGGGGAAAACGAACAGAAGCAATTTAAACTCTGCGCGATTCCAACTAGACAAGGCAATGGCTAGCAATAACCCTGAAATGGAGCTGTCTAACATCACAGTTTCAGATGTTTTAACGGTTTTGAAAAGAACAAGCACATGACTATTTGGTTTAAGTCTTAAAAATATACCAAATTTGCCTACGCATCATTGACTTCGTAAGTCGTACGATGATGCCTTGCGGTACAAGAATCAGGTATTTTGATCATGGACAATCAACGATAACTGAATCAATTCGCATTACGACGGGAATATTTTAAGGAGACTCCTTAAGTTTATTATGGTTCTGTTTAGGGTTGACATAACTGAGCAAAACACTAAATAGTATGTCACATAGGTTTCAAATACATGATATTGAGGATGGTCATCAAGTGACCAATCTTCTATACATGGATGACCTGAAGCTATACGCTAGTTTGGTTCAGAAACTGCAGCAAGTGATCGATTTCGCAAAGCAGTTTTCCAACGATATCCACATGGAGTTCGGAGTAGATAAATGCAGAACAGTGCATTGAACCACAGGAGATTTAGGGGCCGCAGAGCTAGAGAACGATTTCGAGAATGACATCGAGGCAATGGCTGAAAGAGAGTCATATAAATACCTGGGTATTTTCGAATCTAAGGCAAACAATATCAGGGCAATCAACACTTATGCCACACCTGTCCTCACATACTCCTTTGGGCTCATCAAATGGTCGAACACTGACCTCGAACGATTTAACAGAATCATCCACGTAGAAATGACGAAGCACCGAATGCTAAGTAATGCTAAGTAATTCGGCATTCAAAACGGTAGTTCTACCACGAAATAGAGGGGGTAGGGATATTGTAGATGTCAGGGAACTGTGTGAGTCACAAATAATACAGTTGCGAGACTATTTTAACAGCAAGCGAGATGTTACGCTTAATAACACCTTCTGTAAAGCTGATCTTGACTACACGCCCTTAAATTTGTCCTCAGAGAAGGCCTTGAATATCAGGGCAGAAACCATAGAGGAATTAGAAACGCAATGGAGACAGAAAGCCATCCGCGGCGAGCACCCCAAAACGTTAGATCGACGTGAAGTGGATAGTGAGACATTCAATATTTGGCTGAGAAAGGGTGTCCAAAATGGGCAAATTTCGCTTCCTAGATTGCTATCGAACAGCTTCACACTTTGCCCAAGTATACATTTCTTAGGGTAACTAGAATTACATAATAGTTACAGAATAAAATTTGTACTTTATTTTGCAATATTTGAATAAGCAGTTTCATTCCGAGCTACAGAAATTAATAAAACATATATCTAATATATTAGATTTCAAAATCATCTAGAAGATTACGCATTTGTGATACACTTAAATCGAGCACCAAGAGCGAACAGATTCTTTAAGATCGGCTCTAACCATGTAAAGAATTGTGGTTTACAAATACAATGTTGTATATTTATTTTTTATTACACTCTGGTTGCCTAATGGACTATCCGCGACTTCTTCTGCGGTCAATGGAACAACCGAGCCGGTGTACATGTTTATCTTCACCCGCTTTTTCAAGCATGGCCTAATATGTTTATATAATCCACGAAGAGATGTGTGCGCATAAGTTCTTTCCAGTATTGCAAAGATATCACCGTCGGATGTTGATAATACAGTTTGTTCTTTGGTTGGTACGGAATTCTCGATATTATTAAATTTTCTGAAATATATTGAATTATTGAGTGGGAAAGTGTATCTTCGAAGTTCGAACTTCTGGTCCGGATTGCTGTGGGGAATAAGTCGAACAAATGCAAGTTTTTCAAGGTTAAATCCAACTTTGCGTAAAGGAAGATGCCTGGCAGAAGGAGACCTGGACCTGGCACGAAGAGTAGACTCAGCAGGAAGATGAAATTCGGTAGAAGGAGAACACCTGGCAGAGTAATGAGGTAGGGCAAGAGAAAGAGTCGTATCTGGAGAAAGTCTGTCAGAAGAAGAAGAAGAAGCTCTGCCCCAAGGAACACCACCACTAAGGCCACTATTGTGCGAAAGATCAGATTGTGAACTCAACTCTGCAACAGGAAAGAGAGGATTACATTTTTCTTAAGGTACAGGATCGTATGTTGGCATATCATGTTTATGTAATCTTTTATATAATGTTATAAATAGAATTGATTTATGTTGATATAGAGGAATTCATCTCGACATATAGAAAAAATTTGGACATTGGCCTAATTTTGAGGACATCAAAATTCTTCGGGATCGCCTAGTCCAGGCTTAGGTTACAAATTTTGTCGGCCTATGTTATCATATTTTTATAAATTTCTAGATCTAATATATGAACATCAAATTAGTAATATCTCTGCGTGTGCTAATATTATCTAAAGACTAACATGCATTTGAACTATTAGGTCAAGATAAGGGATCGGATCCCCTAATTTTTAAAGGATCCTGGGACCTAAATGGTCCAGAAAAGGTCCGGTCCGGTGCCGGACACATTAGAATTTAAAGGGTCTGGACCTGGAACCTCAAGAATTTAAAAGGTCTGAATCCGGACCCGAACCTTCTAGAACCTAAAGGATCCGGATTCGAATCCGGACACTTAAAACTTCAAAAGGTTGGGGTCCTGGAGATGGTCTCCATCCCTCCAGAATCGGAACCAGAATCTCGTTCTGGAACCAATTTTCTGGTCGAAATTATGAAATAAAAAAGCAACTTGAATCTTGAGAAAATTTCAAATAATCCACCTCAATTTTCCAAAATTTTGTTATACGTCTTGATTTCCATGAAAGTCAGTTAGAGGTGGTTAATCTCGTCTCAAAATACGAATTTGCGGTCAAAATTCCAAAATTTTACTCAGAAATTCAAAATTTTACCCAAGTTTTGACAATTTTAATTATTTGGCAGCCGAAAATATCGTATAACTTCACTGCGCAGAATAATGTGCATCATCACTTTTCTGCGAATCTTTAGCTCCCGTCGAACTCTTGCTAAATCTGTTCCTTCTTCCCTTTCAAATCGCCTTGGTCAATTTCTCAAATATAATTCAAGGAACTTTTTATTTTAGAACCGATATTAAAGGGTTCCCCAAGGTTCAGAATCCGGGTCCCGACCCTCCACAACTTAAAATGTCTGGTTTTTAACCTGGACCCTTCAGGAATGAAAAGGTCTGGTTTAGGATCTGAACCCTCGAGAAATTTAGAGATTCGGGTTCTGGTCAAGACAAAAACCAATAAAGGTTCCATTGTTTCGGAAAAGTACTTCCTGAAACTCTTTTTTCGATCTCTATAACACTTCAAAATCGTGCCTTCTGATAACAAATTTTCACTTTTTAGTACTGGTGCAAGGTATTCTGCACCGTCCTTGTGTATTTGATGAATTTTGAGATTAGGTACGAATGGTTACCTGATGAATTATAACAAACACTTGATTCGGATTCAGCAACCTCAAAAACAAGAGAGCACCTTTCACGAACGGTGATCTGATCGGCTTAAATGGACCTCATTCGGAGTCAGCGACCCCAAAAACATATGGGTATGGTGGTATAGTTTACCGCACATTCCATTTTTTTGTGTGGCTGTGTGGGATTTTTTGCGGTCCCTAAGCTTTTTTTTTTGGTCAGCGAGCACGATTACTCCATGCAGATTAAATCGAAAAAATTATCATTTTCGTAAAGCTTGAAAAAGATTTACTTAAGATTATAGATATATTATATATTATTATAGTCACCAATAGAATTGAGGATAATCGTGATGAATAATACCAGGATATAGGCAATCCTCATCTTTTCAAATTAGTAAAATAAGTGATTGATGAATTATAGGAGAATTTTCGCACTGAACCAATGAATTACCTAGTGTGTCATTATACGTTATTATCTATACTATAGTCGTTATCTCTTAGATTGCGCTTAACAAGGTTTTCGTTCTAAGATGTTTACATTTGATAAGAGTTATTTTCAAGTAAAAAAATTTGGTCGCGTAGGAATGACTAATATTCCAGATTTTATAAAAATAATAATTTTAAATATCTCGACTACAATGCGAAATATGTATAAAACAGAAAGTTTCTTTAAAATTTTATAAGCCAATTAAAATTTGAAATAAAAAGAAGAGCAGCTGCTTCATACAACTAATCCGAAATTCCGAATTGATCTTCAAGGCTTTTGAAGATTATCAGGGATTTCGAGGTATTTCCATGAATTTAAATGGATTTTAAAGAATTTCGCAATATTTAATGGGATTTCACAGAATATTAATATCTTCTCTGAAATTCTGAAGATTTCAATTGATTTGAAAAGACTGTTAATGTTTTTTGAGCCCATTCAATTTGAGGTAGTGAAAATCTAAAATAAGGCTATAATTAATCAAGTTTTGGTATTCCTGATGGATTTTCTGCTTTTTGGGAGTTTTTCCCTGAGGCTATTGTTGTGCGAGAAACTCCCAGAGCTCTCGCATTTTTCCCATCAACGGCTGTGAAGCCGTGCCGAGGAACTCTGGAAAAGGAGTTATATAAGCGAGGACCTACTCAACCGCAGCCAGAACAAGTCGACAACAGAAAAAGTGAGGAAACACTGAGACAAACCGCGGGCAGGCATCCAATAGAGGAAGAGCGATACTTGAGGACGAGGAGAAATGTCAACAGCCAGGTTCCTCTCAAGCCCAAAGATCTGACTGAACTGGATGACGAGCTTCGTGGAGATTTTTCCGAAGAATCGGACCTCTGGACTATCAATTGTAGTGCAAGAACTTTGGCAGATGCAAACCGTAAAACAAAATCGGTAGCTGCTCATAAGACCATAAGACGAATGCATCAACTAAGCACCAAAATAGGAAAGACAGTACGTGTGCCGCATTCAGTGTATGATTGAATACGCAACATCCGGCAGGAATTTCAATGCGAGGTTTCGACAGTTCAGTTGTGAACTGTGGGGTCTGTTAGCACACACTTAAGAAGTCAAAGCTGCTGACCAGAGGAGGTCAAGGTATTTTGGGGAGAAGTCTACGAAGTCCAGCATCCACTAAAAGAAACCCCAAAGAACATAAATAGCTTCAAGCAGCTGTGCAGTGCCCTCATAATACCTGCGGAGGATTGCCCACCTATCACTACCGAGGAGGTGAACAATTATTAACATGCATGAAGAACTATGCCGCTCCGGGAGCAGATGGTATCAAGACCTTCTGGTGAAAGATGTTTCCTACAAACCAACAGCATCTGGCCTGCATTTTTACCTAATATCTAAAGTTGGAAGAGCTTATCCCGGAGTGGATCGTGGAAGGAAGCATAGTGCTACTTCCGAAGATGGGCAAGTTGTCTCAACCGAAGAATTACAGGCCAATAACTTGTCTCTACACAGTGTAAAAGATCTTCACAGCTATCCTAAATGATAGGATTGTTCAGACAATCGGACATGTGTTGCGAGAAATGTATGCACAACGCGACTCAAAGAAAGGCGTACCAAGATGTCGGGAGAACCTGCTCATCGATAGATGTGTCTGCAAAAACGCAGCATCATATCAGCGCTACCTATCAATGACCTGGATTGACTACCAGAAAGCCTTCGATTCAACCTCCCATAGACATATCATCACAACTAACAACGTCACCTATTAGAGAGGTGTCTTCCATGGCGGCACCATGAACCTCTCCTCTTTCGCCTCACATTATTGTCACTATCGCTCGCAGTCCGCTATTTCCAAGTGTACTTCTGCGGCCAAAGTGGAAATCGAAAGCATACGATCACTCATATATTTTACAGCGATGATTTCAAGACCTATACTGATACCGTCGATATAAGAGCTTTAGCACATCTTTGCGATGGAGAAACCTATACATAGCTCGGCGTGCGATAATACTGCATCTAGGACACAACCTCGATTTAAAATGCTCTCTGATCGGAATACAAACGTCTTGTCAGACAGATTTGGTCCTCCGAGCTGTCGGCAAGGAAGAATGTATCTAAAAGGAACATGCTTGCCGTCCCCGTAGTACTGTTTTCTTACTACGTCAAGGCGGTCGCGGAATTCTTAATCTTAAATGTCTTCACAAGAGGATTATTCTGGGTACAGCATATACAGTTGCAAATGGACGAGAACCTCTCCTTCCTAAAATGGTCAGGGAAAACGAAGAAGTGGACAAAGCAGCGTTTCTGTACAAAGCAGCGGAGGAGGCTGCTGAAACACTTGGCACCTAGGACACGTGCTATTTAGTTGTCCAACTCTTGCGGCATTAGCCATTTATCACTACTAACCGCTCCTAGGGGAATAGAGTCAATTGTCGAAGGAGAGAAGTGCCGCATATATTCGAACTTGATATTCTCGACAATTGTTTCTATTGTGCACTCGAGGCCTGACATAGTTCACCTTGACCTCGAGAAACAAAACATGTTTGTTATCGAATTTTCGACACCAGCCGACGAAAACATCACAGTCAAGGAGAATAAACAGAAAGAGAGGTAAAAATACCTCCTAAGTGAGTTGAGACGGTTATGCCCAAAATATGTAGTCATCATGATCATTGGTGCTCTTGGAAGTGCCACGCTTTCACTGGTTAATAGCCTGAAAAGCATACCTACGTGTCAACAAAATGCTAAGACACTGGCGGGGAAAATGCATAAGGCGATCATTCTTGGGTCGCTCAGTGCCCTCAGGGTGCATAAGACTTTGGCCGGATAATCGTATTCACGATTGTTAGACGTGGTGACGGCTGAAATTTTCCCCAAACTTCGCAGTCAGTCGTGTTCTATCGGCTAGTATAATATAATATCAAATCTCTCAATTCATTATTGTTGAACAGTTCATTTTTTGAATTCCAGTCTAGTTATGAACGCTAATTTCTATAGATAAATAATGCTAAACATGGATTTTGACGAAATGTTGACCGCTTGTCACAAACGATGATTTTTACCAATGGAAAATTGAATTATACTTTTCAATCTCACTTTGCTCAAGTAGACATTACTTAGAGTAACTAACATAAAATAGTAATAATGAATAAAATTTGTACTTTATTTTGCAATATCTGAATAAGCAGTCTTGTTCCGAGGTATAGAAATTAATAAAACGTACATTTAATATAATAGAGTTCAACATAATAAGGAAAAATTCGCATTTTTGACATAATTCAATCGAGCACGAAGAACAAGGCATGTAATGTGAATGTATTTTTCAGAGCCAAAGGAGATTTAACAAAAGAGAATTTAAAATTACTGAATATAACAGTTATTATCAATGTTTGGCCTTTAAATCTAAACGGTCTACGCACGAGCGTGGCAGGCAGATTGCTTTAATTCAACTTAACCGTGTGAAGAATCATGGCTTAGACAAGTCCTATTATAAATTTCTTTCCGATTATGGTCTGGTTGCCTAATGGACAATCCGCAGTTTCTTCTCGGGTCAATGGAACAACCGCGCCGGTGTACATATTTATTTTCGCCCGCTTTTCCACAAATTCTTGATGATCTGTATATAAACCACGAAGAAGTGTTCCTTTATTTGTTTTTTCCAATATTCCAAAGATGTCACCATTGGGCGCTGATAATACAATATGTTCTTCGTCGGTGGGGATGGGCTTAATGATACTATTCCTTGTTTTGAATTGAATTGGTTTGTTAGGTGGAAACACGTATTTTCGAAGTTGGAATTTCCGGTCCAGATTGCTGTGGGGAATAAGTTGAACAAATAGAAGTTCTTCAGGTTTATATCCAAGTATACGTGAAGAAACATGCCTCTTAGAAGGAGACCTGGACCTGTAACGAAGAGAAGACTCGGTAGGAGGAGGAGAATCGGCAGGAGCAGAAGACTCAATAGGAGGAGGAGACCTGGCAGAATAATGAGGTAGGGCAAGGGAAAGAGTCGTATCTAGAAAATGTCTGTCAGAAAAAGAAGATGGTCCGCCACGAGGAACACTAGGATGAAGAAGAGGTTCAGCAGCAGGAGGAGACCTGGCAGAATAATGAGGTACGGCAAGAGAAAGAGTCGTATCTGGAGAATGTCTGCCAGGAGAAAAAGATGGTCTGCCATGAGGAACACCAGGACTAAGATCGCTATTGCGCGAAAGATCGGATTGTGAACTCAACTCTGCAACAAGAAACAGAGGATTACATTTTTCTTAAGGTACACGATCCTACGTTGGCATATCATGTGTATGTAATCTTTTATACAATATTATTATTAGTATCAATTTATGTTTATTTAACACTAATTACATACGCGTTTAAGTAATTGCAGTTGAAAATTGTATCGCATTACATGAAAATAGTATTTGGGTTCCGGATATATAGAAATTAATTCCGAACCAATCAGTAGCAAGCTGTGAATCCTTCGAATACAAACCCGAAGGATTTTGGGGTCCTAAAATTCAATCCGTTATCCAAATTTTTTCTGTAAATCAAGACTCCGGGTTATTCCACACTGACGAACTAGTTAAGAATGTCATTTTCGTAATCAGCGCGTGAAAATACAGTAATATACAGATGTTCAAATTAATCGGAGGTATGCGCTTCGCGGAAGTTTATCCCTGATTTCTTCCGATCATGACATAATTGCTCCCATCATTAGTTTCGAACGCTTTAGTAGGTCTCTGTTCATATACAGAAATAGCATTCATTTTTCGTTAGCGGTTTTTCCCACAAAGTAGGTTTCATGAATTCCAGGGTTTTTCTATTGCGACTGATATCCTGACGACTCAACATTAAACATCGTGACCAAAGCATTCTGTATAAATTTTTCAAATCTTTTTTAGAAATCATTTTAAGATAGTACAGAACTTGGTACTTACTACAAATATAGCAGAATTTATCGGGGTTCTTATCGCAAGAATGTTTAGAAGTAGAAGCTCGGAAGTTAATTTGAGATAAGAAGCTCTGATTTGTCAGAAGATTTGTAGATGTTTTAGTGTTTTTATTTTAAGTTGCCATATTTTTCAAGAAGTACCCTGCGCGTTAGGAATCCTGGACCAATCGCAATTAGTTTTCCGTCCTGCGGGTGATAACCGTCATACACCCC
>CAKNWU010114387.1:1390-12337 GCA_932072015.1 Andricus quercustozae | reverse complement strand
TTTTGTGTACTTTCACTTATTTTTTCAAAATTTAAACCATGAAATTTTCAAGTTTACGTCTCGAGGACACGATTTCTGTACTTCAAACGTTAAATTTTAAATGTTATGAAAGTGAAAGATTGACATAAACCAAAAATTTTTTTTTTAAACCATGTTTTTTTTTAAATCATATATAGAATACAGTTTTTGACAGTTAAATTTTTCAAAAAATCTGATCATATATTCTGAAAGCTTATTAAATTTTACGTCGGAAACGCTTATTTTCATATTTTTCACAACTCAGTTTCACAGAAAATACAAGCGTTGAAATCCATTGTGAAAATTTGTCCAGTTGGGACTTAATGGGTTAATAGAATTAGGATTTTTTATAATATGAACCATTTCTTTAAAGATTCGTTTCCAATAATTTTGTTCGCATGTTCTTTCGGACTATCCTATATAAAAACTTCTACAACCTTTAAACGATACGGAACCCAGTGGGCTCAAATGTCCAGAAACGTTATTAAAACGGTCTAAAAACGTCCTAAGTCAGTCCAAATAACGTTCCTTGAACATACAATGTTCCAGAGACGTTTTAAGGACGTATTTGGAACATGAATCGTTTTCAGAACATTATTTGGCCGTACTTAGGACAGTTTTCAAAACGTTCAAATTACGTCTTTTTACTTGTACGTCCAAGAAACGTTTTTAGAACGTTCCAAGTATGTTCTTAAATTTCGTGCCCACTGGGAATAGACAGTGTGTTTTTTGTTCTTTTTTAATAGGTTGTTTCGGAAACAACCAAAAGGGTCTTTACATTTAATTCTACATAAATTCGAGTTGTTCGACGTAAGGTAATACCATAATTTTATTTGTTTCTATATTTTCTGTTGTCAAATTTTTATTTTGGCTATATTTTAAATGCTCGATTCCTTTTTGATAAATTTATTGATCAAATCTTTAGGAAAATCATTTTGTAGAAGTGTATTAGTAATTAGCTTTAAGTTATTTTCTTCGTATTTTTCTTCTGAAAGCAGAATCGCTCTATCAACTAGATTATTAATCACGCTTATTTTGTATTTCAATGGGGCATACGAATTAAAATTCATGTATCTTCCAGACCATGTTGGTTTTCTGTACTAGTTAGTTTCAAAGCTCTCTTCATTTCTTTTTATTGTGATGTCAAGTAAATTAATACTATTGTCTGTCTCCTTTTCTACCGTGAATTTTAAACGAGGGTTGTATTTGTCTTTATCCTTAGGGCCGCAAACAAGTATATCGTTTACGTAACGGTAGTAAAATGTGAGATTACAACGGAGGTCAACTGACCCTTCCTATTGTAAGGCGCTCGAAGTCGAGCTCGAAACTCGGCAGGGCGTTGTGGTGCTCAACCAGAGGCTACTGTCTTATGTTGCGTTGATACGTTTAAATCAAGTCCCCCATTTAAACCAACCGTCTAAAACTTTGTAGGTAATTCTGTATACAATTTTTGGATAATTTTATAATTATATTATTTAAAGGTCAAAATGTTGTACATTAATGAGCCTGCAACAATTTGAAAGCCGAATAACGAATATAATGAAAATCATTTGAAATATAATTATAATTCAAATATAATATAACGAAAATCATTTGTAATGTTTTGAAATCCTTTTTAGTTTTCTCTCAGAATACATGTATCGAAATAAAAAATAATTTTGAATTTCCCCATTAATCGTAAGAACAAATATTAAAACTCTTCAAAATTCTAAAAAAGGTTGCAATTTTTTTCTAAATTTTCAATAATGTGCATTTTCTGAAAACATTGTTGAAATGTTCTCAAATTTTTTATTATTTTCAAATATTTTCAAAACCTTGACTAAATAAAAGTAGACTTTTCAATTAAAAATAATGAACTTTCAATGAACAATATTTTGATTTTCTCATTGGGTTCTGTTAATCCAGTTCGCATTTAAGTGAAAAAAGAGGAAGTTCCTTAAATAAAGGGAAAAAGAAGAATTGTTTTTGAAAATTTCGAACATTCTGAAGATTTCGAAATAGAATTTTGAAGTTTTTTCAAAGTTTTGGAAAGTTTGAGGAAATTTCAAATGAAATATAATTTAGAATTTCATTTTCAACCGTTGAAAAGTTTATTATCAGTGGTTGAAAATGGAAATAAATTCAAAATTCAGGTTTCAATTCTCAACTGTTGAATATTGAAATAAATTAAAAATTAAATTTTCAACTGTATAAACTTAAAGACAATTAAAAATATAACTGCCATTTTCAACTGTTGAAAATTGAAGAATATTTCAAATTTATTTTACGTCTATTTAAAACCAAGCTGTGGATGTTTTAATTTTTAATTTTCAATAAATTTAAACAGTTACATCTTCAACTGTTGAAAATTGAAGAAAATTAAATGATCAAACTGTTGAAAATTCAACTGCTAAAAATTAAAATAAATTAACATTTTAATTTTCTTCAGTTTCCCACAGTTAATTATTAAACTGTTGATAATACTGATGCTGACAATTCTATTTACAGTTATCTTTAATTTACGACCTTGAACGTCTAACTGTTGACAATTGAAACGGCCTTTTTACTTGTCATGGAAACATGCGTTTTTTCTGTTTTTCAATTAAAATTTTTTTAAAACATTTCTAGACTTTTTTTCAAGAAGAAAATTTTTTGTAATCGACTATGTATCAAAGTAGCTTTTTAGATAAATTCTAAAATATTCTTAAACCTTAAAATGTAATAATTTTGCAATTAGTATAATTTTAAA
Source organism: Andricus quercustozae (assembly GCA_932072015.1). Taxonomy (NCBI): domain Eukaryota; kingdom Metazoa; phylum Arthropoda; class Insecta; order Hymenoptera; family Cynipidae; genus Andricus; species Andricus quercustozae. The sequence goes on along the minus strand of CAKNWU010114387.1, from coordinate 9,591 downwards.
CGTCAGAGGAGCCCCGCGTAAAAAAAATGCGCCTTTAACTCGACCTCCGTGGTGGTGCGGAACAGAGTTCATTAGGTATTGTAACACAGTATCCTCCGGTTGAGCATCACATTGGCCCGCTGGGCAGCGAGCTCGAGTTCGAGCGCCTTACAATAGGAAGGGTCAGGTGAGCCGTCGGGTATGGCACGGTACCCTTACCCCACGGTATCGTCTTAAGCCGAAAATTAATCTTCTTGGCGACTAAGTCACATTTTTGATTGAAAATTCATGTATTTTGTTAAAAATTAATCTTTTTGGTAGAAAATTACTCTTATTGGTTTAAAATTCATTTCTTTGGCTTAGAAATTAGTTTTTTTATTAAAAATTAGTAGTATAGTAATAGCACGTATTATTATACTCTCCCCCTTTTACGGGCTTGAGAGTTACATAACTTCTCCTTACCCACTTGTAAACCTAACTTAACCTACTTCTATATAACTTCACACACATTCTTCTGTACTCTAAGCGAATACGGAAGCCCTACCCCGAAACTACTTCATTCTCTTCCCTTTGCTACAGTCACAATCTCTCCCTTTACCTGAACTGTCAGATTGACTAATTACAAATTTCAAAACTCAGCTCATTGTCTCTAACCTCCTTTCCCTTTCTTCGCTTTACCTCTCTCAACTAGCAGTAACAAAATCTGTCAAAATACATTTTTCCTTCCTTACCGCTTTTTATAGTTTTATAGCTTTTTATAGTGGTCCTTTTCTTTCTCCTCCAGCCGGATCACCTCCATTCTGCCTCCCTTCTCGTTCCACTTCCATATTGTCTCCCCTGCTTTTGCTTTCATATATTTAATTTTTACCTCTGCGCCTGCACAGTCCAGCTTTTCTTTCTCTCTTCGAAGCCAATCTTGCACCAACTCCTCTCTCTTCGTCCAATCTTCCTCAATCCATATGCCTGAGTTCTTGAGCTTGAACTGATTTTGAACTGATCTTTTCTGGTCCCCAGAAGACCACAGTCCTTTTGTCCCAGCCAGCAGTTTAAGCCCCCAATATCCATAAATATAACGGAAACTGGTAGAAGCATCTAGATCTCAAAAATCAGCCCAGCTTCTTTAGGACTTCTAGGTATAGATAGTCTGTTGATACAGACAGTTATCCTTATTTCAGAGAGAAAGAGAGTGGTGTCTTATTTCAAAGCCCTAAAGATGATGCAGGTATAGGCGAAAGCATGCAGACCATAAAAAGACCAAACGTTGTTTGAAACTGATCTTGAAGTGGTATTAAGTTGATCTTTCTTTTCGCGAGGGCTTGGAGGATTCTTCCACGTGCTCTCGTTTTCCTCCGTCTAACAGCTCACATCGTTCTTCTTTGTCTCACTTCCCCTTATATGCATCTTCTTCATCTCCTCCAGTAACTTCTCTTTTGCTCTCCAGGTTCGCTCGTTCACTCTCTTTCTCCCATTCCACTTTTATCACCTCCCTCCAAACCTCCATTTTTTTCTTCTCACCATCACCACTCATCACCCTATTAGGCTGTTGCTAACAACACTGTCTCTCCGCACACTTTCTCACTCTGCCCCCAGCACCTATCCTCCTTGCCCTTCCGGTTCGACCCCTCACCTCCAAATTCACACGTGCCTATTTTGACTTTGCTCCTTACACCTTCTCCACATCCACACACTCACTTCCATCTGTTTCCAACCGCTTCCTCTCTTTTTTCTTCACATCACCAGTTCACTCCTACTCTCATTACCGTCTTCATCCTGCCAAAATGCTTCACCGATTTCATGCACGTCTGCTCGTCTCCATACCCGAATCGGAAGTCTTTTATGGAAAATTAATTTTTTTAAATTAAAATTTAACTATATTTCATGTTTGGTTGAACACAATTCTTCTTCAGTTGAAAATTCAACTATATGTTTGAAAATTTCTGTATTTTGTTGTAACTTTGTCTTTTTTGGTAGAATATTAATCTTTTTGGGTAGTAATTCACCTTTTTGTTGAAAATTCATCTATTAGGTCGATAATTCCATTAAAAATTAAAATACTTGATTGCAAATTTACGTATTTTGTTGAAAATTATTCTTTTTTAGTAGAAAATGAATCTTTGGTTGAAAATTCATTTCTTCAATTAAAAATTAGTTTTTTTTTTAACTAGAATTTACCTATTCCACTTTTTAATGATTTTTTTGGTTATAAACATTTAGTCTTTTTGGTAGAAAATTCATCTTGGTTGAAAATTTAACTATTTTGTTGAAAACTTATTTTATTTGCTAAAAAACTTATTTCTCTAACAGGAAATTGAACTATTATAGGTTTTGTTGAAAAGTTATCGTTTTTAGCAGAAAATTCATCTATTTTGATAACAATTCAACCTTTTTCGTTAAAAAATCATGTATTTTGTTAAAAATTATTCTTTATTTGTAGAAAATTAATCTTTTTGGTTGAAATTTCATGTATTTTGTTAAAAATGATTCTTTTTGCTTGAAATTTCATTTCTTTGACTGAATGTTATTTTTTTAAAATTAAAATTAATTTTTATTAACTAAAAATTTAACTATTCCAGTTTTTGTCAAATTTTTTTTAAATAGGTATTTAATTTAGCCCCCTCCAACTCCTTCATCCACTCTTCCCCCAATCCATCCTCCCCTAGAATCCTTACGACATTCTCTTGCCAGTTTCCTTTATCTTCCATTTCTCTCCTATATCCTTCCCATACATCCTCCCATGTTTCCTCTTCCCATTTGCAGATTCTTCACTTTCTGTTCTCTTTATTTTCCCAATACATCCCTTCCCTTACCTCGTTTCCCAATCTAAATCTTGCTATTCTTGTCCATCTTCTTGCTCCCCATCCCTTTTCTAAATACTTTGGTACTCCTTCCTTTTTTACCATCTTACACCATGTATTATATTTTGATTCCTCAATCATCCCCCATCTTTCTATTAATTGTCTTTCCCCTCCCTTTTTTCCAATTCGTCATAGTTTACTCCAGCCCCGTCTTCTATATCTCTAGCATTAAAGAACTTTCTTCTTCCTATCTCGTTAATTTTATCTCCCTCCCTCTCCTTTCTTCTACATTTATCAAACACTTTCTCGCTAACTCTCTTCGCTTTCCCTCCCATAGCTTCGTCTCAATTTTCCATGCCCTCTTTCCCGCTCTAGCACTTAATTTATCCGTTTGCGCTTCTTCTCTCACCATATATCCCGGCTTCCTCCAGTCTACCCCTAATGTCCACCTTATACACCTTTCTTGTAAAATCTTAATCTCTTACCTTTCATTCCATCCCCATATCTCTGCTCCACAACCTAATACCGGTCATACCAGCGTATCAAATAGCCGCATTCTCCTTCTCCAATTTTTTAACCTTCTTTTTCCTATTCCCCATATCAGTTTTATTACCCCTGTTGCTTTTTTATCCTTTCTCTAGGTATTACTATTTTTTTTACAAAATTAACCTTTTTGCTAGAAAATTCATGTAATTTGTTAAAAATCATTCTTTTTTTCTGGAAAATTAATCCTCTTGGTTGAAATTTCATTTCTCCTATATTTGAAATTTGGTGGTTTTCTGTGTCATGTAAAACGTTTCGTGATTCGACATGCTATGTGATGTGATTCGTCTGAGTAATGCTACATGTGAACTGTGAACGCGTTGTGTCAGCAACTGGCTTGGCTTCAACACGTCTTAGCCCTCGTAGATTCGAGAGTGTGAGTGTTCTCGAGTCACGACGATTATCGCATTTGTTTACATTATCGATATATGAGAAGATTTGAACTGATGAGTTACTGCGATCGTATAGAATTCGGCAGGGCGTCATTTTTGTTTTTTGAAAAATTTAATTAATCTTAAAAAATTGTAATGGATTCATCCTATGCTCTTTTTAAAAATTTGCTCAAAATTTAGATAGCTTTCAAGCAAATTAAAAAAATACAATTTCAACTACAGGTTCGACTGCAATCTGTTTTTTTATATTATAATTATAAATACATTTTTATTAGAATAATAAACAATACAAATTATTAACTTTTAGAAATGTATTTTATTTTACTTTCATTTACATTTTCAAAGACAATTACATTCTTCTTATTTGAAATAACAACACAAAATTATGAACGTTTAGAATTTTATTTTATTTAACTTTCAGTTACATTTTCAAAGAATATGACGTTCTTCTGATTGTAACTATAGTTGAAATTTAAAACAATTGAAAATATTTCATCCTGTGCTATTTTTTCTAGAAAACATTAAAGTTAGAATTATTTTTGGAATTTAAAGAAGTTTAGAAAATTTAAAAAAGGTGTTCATCCTTGGCTCATTTATCTTTAAAGAAAACGGAGTCAACTAAGAATATACATGGTGTTTTTTTTTTAACTTGAGACATCAAAATATCTCAAGAAATACGCATCCTATGAAAAAATATCCGCAATAAAAACTTTTTATTTTCGAGGGGGAAAAGCGACTTTGAACAAATTTACACCGCCCCACCCCCTCTGGTGGCAGGGAGGGGGGTAACTTTGTAATTTCAAATGGGAACCCCAATTTTTTTATCACAGATTCAGATTCTCCTTCATGAAATACATAAGTTTTATTCGAAAATTTTTTTTCGTTTCGCGAAAAAAAACCCCACCCGCCATGTCTCCTGGGGGGCGGGGTGGGGTAAATTTTGTTCAAAGTAACTTTTCCCTCTCGAAAATAAAAAGTTTTCATTACCGATATTTTTTTCATATGTGACGTGCGCCGAAGAAAGGGGGCTTACTCTAAAAAAATCGAAATCGAGGTTTTTACATCTTTTGATAGTTTTTGAGTTGCTCTTTTTAATGAAACCGCCGACAAAAATTTCCGAGCGTTATTATTGCTAATAATTGAGTAACAACTCGTTAGACCTGAGAAATCGGACCTTCGCTCGAGATCCCCTGAAACACCTCCTACCACTCACCACTGCAATCTACGCGTCTCATCTATACCCCGTCCGTGAGCCGCGCCGCTATATGGGTGAGAATGTATAGTAAGTGGAGAGGGAAGATTTTGTGAGTCTGCCCTCTCCCAAATGTCGCGACTATCCGGTCGACTTCGACCGCTCGCCCCGAACAATCTCACTTTTCAGAGTAAGCCCCATTTCTGCGGCGCACATCACATATGATGCGTATGATTGTAAGATATTTTGATGTCTCAAATTAAAAAAAAAACACCCTGCATATCTGATGTTTTTTTTCTATGATGCTTGGTAAATTACCAAGAATTATTATTTGAACAATTTTCATAAAAAAAATTCAGAGTTTGCCTATTTTCAAATGTTCGATGACTCTTTCCTACGATATTTTGACAAATGGAATAATTCTTGATTATTTAAAGAATTTTCGTAAACAAATTCAGAGCTTGGCCATTTTTCAACGAAAAGGCTCAATTTTGTTAAAGAGTTGACTAAGAATATCTTTCCAATGACTTATTGGTATGATGCTTTGTAAATTTCCAAGAATTATTAAATATTTAAACAATTTTATAGTCAGAGTTTGGCTATTTTTCAAGGAATAGGCACAATTTGTTTAAGGAGTCAACTAAGAATGTCTTTCCGATGACTCTTTTCTATGTTGCTTTGTCGATTTACAAGAATTATTAATTATTTAAACAATTTCTATCACAAAATTAAGAGTTTCGCTATTTTTTAACGAATAGGCTCAATTTTTTATAGAATTAAGTAAGAATATATTTTCGATTACTTTTTTTCTATAATGCTCTGAAAATTTCCAAGAAATAATGATTATAAAAACAATTTTGATAAACATATTAAGAGTTAGACCTTTTTTCAAAGAATAGGCTCAATTTTGTTTTTACGGAATCAATCAAAAATGTTTTTAAAATAACTCTTTCCTATAATAATTTGTAAATTTACAATAATTATTAATTATTTAAACAATGTTTATCAGCAAATCCAGAGCTTGGGTATTTTTCCAGGAATATACACAATTTGTTTTTCGGAGTGAACTAAGACTGTCTTTCCGAATACTCTTTTCTATGTTGCTTTACAAATAAAGATTTTGGTTATTTTCAACGAATAAGCTAAATTTTTTTTTACAGAATGAACCAAGAATATCTTTCCGATTACTTTTTTCTGTGATACTTTGTAAATTTTGCAAGTATTATTAATTATTTTAAATACATTTTATAAGCAAATTTAGAATTTAGCTATTTTTAAACTAATATGCAAAATTTGTTTAAGGAGTCAACTAAGAATGTCTTTTCGATCACTATTTCCTACGATACTTTACAAATTTATAATAATTATTAATCATTTAAATAATTTTCATAAACATATTCCGAGTTTGGCTATTTTCAAAAGAATAGGCTCAATTTGTTTACGGTAGCAGGAAAATATGTATTTCCAATAAGACTTTCCTACATTACTTTTTACATTCACGATACTTATTAATCATTTAAAAAATGTTCCTGAACATATTCAGAGTTTCGGTATTTTTCAATTAATAGACTAAAGTTTACGGAGTCAACTAAAATTGTCTTTTCGATGACTCTTTCCTATTTTTATTTGTAAATTTGCAAGAATTATTAATTATTTAAACAACTTTCGTAAGAAAATTCAGAATTTGGCTATTTTCCACAAATAGGGTCACTTTTTTACAAAATTAACTAAGAATATTTTCCCCATGAGTTATTTTTATTATGCTTTTCAAATTTACAAATTTATTAGTTATTTAAACAATTTTCATGAGCAAATTGGGAGTTTAGCCATATTTCGAAGAATAGGCTCAATTTGTTTACGGAATCAACAAAGAATGTATATCCAATAACTTTTTCCTATACGATACTTTGCATAATGATTAAGTTATATGGAATGATGTGCTCCAAGTTGTTACTTATAATTTTCAGAGTCGAAGAGGATTAAAATCATGTAGGATGCAAATTAGTCATTATTCAATAGCATTATGTGTTTTTGATGTCCACTTATGGTTTTCTTAATTTTTTATATATTTTTTTTATTGTGTAAAGAGTATTGAAATTTAAAAAATAAAACACATAATGCTATTGAAACTCATCCTAACCTCCAAATTAAGTTCCAACACTGACATTCGAATTTTTATAAATATTGACTAATTTGCATCCTACATGATTTTAGTCCTCTTCGACTCCAAAAATTGTAAATAACAACTAGATAATCGCCTGATGAGGATGGCGGTACGCTATCGAAACGTAGCGTATACAGGGTGTTTTTTTAAAACTTGAGACATCAAAATATCTCAAGAAATACACATCCGATGAAAAAAGATCCGTAATAAAAACTTTTTATTTTCGAGGGGGGAAAGCGACTTTAAACAAATTTCCCCCACGCCCCAGGAGGCAGGAGGGGGGGGGGGCTAGATAATAAAAAGTTTTTATTACCGTATTAATAAAATCTAGAAGAGTCGTCAAGAATTTAAAAAATTTATTTTTTTATTTTTTTCGATTCGAAAATTTTCAATAATAATTAATTATTTAAATAATTTACATACGCAAATTCAGAGTTTGACTATTTTTTAGCTTACATAAAAACATACATGCAGCTAAGGCCTTTTTAATAATAAATACAACTTTTCTATCTGAACTATAATATTACAATCGAAACTATTTGAACATTTAAAAAAAATCAATTTAAATAAGAAAATATATGCACTATATATTTAATAAAAATTAAACAAGCATACAAATTTTATAATGGTAAAAACTTTCATTTTAATTAATAACCGGTATTATTATTACCTATTGTACTATGCCTGTTTATTTTAAAAACCCCGGCGAAACATTGGTCTATACACGGGTCATCCTCATTGATAAAGCATCATTAAGTCCTTTAGCATGAGTACATATACCGCCATACGACTCGACTTCACTGTTTATGGGGCTGTGTAATTTTTCTTTCACTAAGGTTGGCTTAAAATCACTGTATGAATGTAATCACAACCAGTGATAACCCGGTCAGAGGAGAGGAGAAATGCAGAAAACCGACTTCCGAGTTCAGCCAGCTTTTCGACAGTCGAGTTTCAAGGCAGACATTCGACCTAAGCCATCGAATAGCCACAATTATCCTCGGCGTCAAAGCTCCCGCTCGACATTAGTTAAAACGCAGCGAAATACACAACCCGGTCGTACGCCGCAGATGGTCCCCCATCCGAGTGATATGCGCGCTCGAAATGGCTTGACATCTGGACTCTTCTCAAGTCGAGAT
>CAKNWU010113963.1:397-12955 GCA_932072015.1 Andricus quercustozae | reverse complement strand
CTGGGATTTGAAATTGCTACAACGCGAAAAAGTAGAGTATTGGGATCCTGAATAAGTATAATTAAATTAGAATAGATAAACATGCAGCTTGGTTACCGGGACTCAAAAAAAATGTTATAAAAATTTCAAGATTGCAGATTACGGGGACGATGAAGATAACGATGGTGAAGATGACGGTAATGGTAATGATGAAGAAATCAATCAAGAATTCGAATTTAGTTAGTTTATTTAGTTAATTAAGTAGGCCACTGTGCACGAGCTAACACATACTGCGGTGACAGATTTATTTAAATTATTGAATTGTATGTTTGGAAGGACAGTGCTGCCAAATTCACGCTTTTTGATAGATCAGATTTTCTTTTCTTAGGATTTTGTAACTTATCATGGAATTTGTCCATATTGCGGGGGTACGTAAGGATTTTCGTTCATGTAGATCGGCAAAGAATGCCCAATTTGCAAAAAAGTAATTTCACTTCGTCATAGAGTGTTCAAAACATTCTACTGGACATTTAACATTAAAATTAACATACAAGCATTATTAGAGTTTAACGATGAGTACTATCACCATGTAACACGTGAAAGAAATTATCAACCTGGTGTTTATACAGATATATATGATGGAAAGGCGTATAGAGATTTTTCGAACAGCTTAGATCCTGAAAGTAGAAAAAATTATATAACTTTCACGTTTCATTGCGACGGAGCAGTCAAATTTGAAGGTTCAACGGATCCTGTATATCAACTTAATGTAATCCTCAGTGAGTTACCTATGGAAACAAACGTTATAGTTTGTGCCTTTTGGTTTGGGAAAGACAAACCGGACATGAATTTTTTTCTTCAAGTGTTCGTCAAAGCCATCAATTCTATGGTAAACTCCTCAATTTCATGCAACATACGAAGAGAAATGCGACTTGTTAAATCTTATGCAATTTGTTGCTGCGTGGATTCTGTTGCGCGAGCATCTATGAAAGGTATCACCCAATATAACGGATTTTACAGCTGTAGTTGATGCCTAGACCGAGATGAAAGGGTAACCAATGCCTAAAATGCCGGCATTTTAGTGAAGTATCCTATTGTAATTCCTCACCGTAATCAGCGAACTGAAGAAAAAATGCTGCGATCGATGAGTTTAATGGTATATCCTTCAGATTCTGTCAATCCAGTGTCTGAAGACGTTTTAAATCCTATTTCCAGAATACAGCTGCAGCAATCAAGTCCTTCGAATGAAATTAATTCTATGTCTGTAGAATTTTTCAATTCTGCCGATCCTAGGACTTCTGGAACACATCAGCAGATGGCTAATCTTATGAATCCGGTCAACTCTTTGTACCCTACGAATCCTGGTAATTCTTCAGATCGTGACTGTGCGTTTGGTACTGCGCGTATCATCATTAATAAATTTAAAGAAATTCGACATCGTACTTGGATTCGTACCCGACCACATGCGCGGCAGATCGCATTTGAAGGCAAAATAATGGAATAATTGGACACTGTACTTCAGTTTACCAATTCTGGAAATATTTCTAGAAAAGAAACTAGTAGAGCTATAGGCATTATTTGTTGAAGCAGCGCATATATCCCTAAAATCTACTATTACTCAAGCTAAATTAAAACGCATGGAATATTTGGTGAAGAAGTTTATGCTTTACACAAAAGGTGCTATGATCTACAATTTTCCCCAACTACTACATTGGGTAAAATCACTTGAATATTGGGGTCCGTCATTGAGTCATACAGGATAACCTCTTGTAACATCTGACAGTAAATTACTCAGAATGATTAAGTCTGCTAAAGGGATTCCCAATCATATTTGCCGACATTTGTCTACGCTTCATTGTTAAATTATTTTAAACAAGCATACTCTTTCTGACGCTTCGGAAACGATGAGAGCATACTCCTTTAATCGAAAGTGACGAAATGCACAAAACACCTTAAAAGTTAATTATGTGAGAAATTTCGGTGATGCTAAAGCCGCAACAAGAAGATAGATTGACCAACTCCAATTGTCCGAAAATATAGTTTCTCATACAAGAATGATCAAAGATAATTGTATCTACTCAAAAGAAAGGACTAATGATGATCGTTCAAATAATAGTTTTGCTAAACTTACAAATGGGACTTATATTCAGATTTAACAGATTCTAGTGAGCGAATCATCTAGGCAAGAGCACACGATTGCCAAACTTCTTTGAATTGTTAACTCTCATCCCAATATCTGCGCAGTTCCTCAAAAAGTATACAACCTGAGGGGATGATTTTTGCTCTATAAATTCGAACGAAATAAATCAAATTTGTGTATTTCTGAAAATTGGAGAAGTTGAGTACGTATGTGCACTGCCAAATCACTACTATTTGTAGCTATTATGAGGATAAAATCACTGTCTTAGAGATTTTTCAAATACGGTATATCGATTGATTAAAATTTTATCAACTGTTTGTGCAACTAGAAAGTGATTGACTGTTCCGAAGCTGAGTATCTGAAATTAAAATTAGCATCTTATACATGTAAAGCCTATTCAAAGGTATCAAAGTTGTAACATTATTTCTATATATTGTCTACCTCTTCGATCGCTCCATGATGCACGAAAAGTACGCCGTGACTCCGAATAGCGCGTAATTTCAATTCGATTTTCATAAGTTTGTCATTTTACGGAAAGCATATTTATTAAGCGCATGTGACACCCTATCTCTACCTTATAGACTGATAGGTTTAAGAAAGTAAAAAAAGGGAGTTAGGAACGTTTATATAGACTGTAAAAAAAATCGATTGAATTTTACATCGCTGGACGATGTAAATAAAAGGACCCTCGTGTGTCAGAGTAAGTTTATGACATTTTGTAAAAATCCACCTAGCGATGAATTTTGTCATTACAGCTGTTACCATATTCCAATTCGGTCGGTAATTTTACACACAAAAAAGTAAAATTCATTTGATGAAAAAATGAAATAAAATAAAAATTATTAGGTAAAAGGATTCGAACACTCCAAGCTTGAACTTAGCACAATTTCATGGTGATTGAAGACACACAAAAGCCGGACACGTCACAACCTACCTAAAATACATAAAATACTATGGGCATTTTTTGCAGTTCATAGATTCTGTAACAAAAATATGAAATATACATTTTGAAGAGCCGAATTTTTTCGTTCCAATAGCATACAATGTAAAAGACAAGATAGGAATAGCTAGAATTTGATCTATTTTTGTGTGAAAGCTGTCAACAAAGTTGAACATGGTTGACAATGTTCTCGTATTAAAAATCAAATGCTCCAAAATTAGAGGACGAACGCATCGATAAAAAACGAAAACGAGAGACAATTGCATATTCACATATTATTTGATTAATTATTTTAGATTTTAAATTAATTATAAATCCAAAATCTTACAGTTCCTGTCAGGGTAAAATTAAAAAGATCGATGTAATTTTCAATTAAGGTAATGCGATTTTACCGACCCATGGTATTTTTACACGCTGCGACTGAATTTTCCCTTCTGAACGTAAATTTCGTACGAGGGAATGTGTAATTTTGTATGTATCTAGTGCATATATCTAGTCCATTTATTTACATCGCTAGAAGTTGTAATTTCACACACCTTTTTAAAATCACACAATGAGTTGTGTGAAATTTACAATGATGCAATATGTAATTTTCCGAAACTTTTTAATTTTACACAAATCTTTTTTTACAGTGTACTAATAAGTTTTTACAAGTAAAAAAATAATGTTTGGGAATTTTGTTTTGTAGCAGTAAAAATTCATCAATACGTAAATGTTCCTTACAATTTAGGTCCTTTCTTTTATTTTCCAGAACTTTCATTTTTATATCTCATTTAGATGTGGAGAAAAATTAATAATCGATTGTAAATGTAAAAGCCGTCGACATTTGCCCAGATACGATGAGAGGATATGGAATCATTCGCCTTCGAGTGGAGGCCCCTGAACGTCAGTGAATTTCAAGTGACCACAGGCCTCCTCACTCTCAGCAAAAGTTTCTATATTTTCTTTATTGCATTTGGTCGTTCAAATATAATAATTGTCAACAGAATAAGGTATTTAGAAAAGTTTTTTATTTCATACTTAGAGCTTTATTACAAAAACTGAAACAAGGATAAAACAACTGATAGTTATAAGAACTCCATTAGCTTATTGACAGGGTATCTTTTTTGGCGAAATGTGTGCATTATTAATCGCGGATAACAGGCAACGATTGTAATTGCGAAAGTCCTCGACAATTAATTGGTATATATTAATCAATATTGATGTTCTCAATCATTTTTAGTCATAAATGATTCATAATTTAGGCACTGTCTAGTATTACGGATTATTGGTAAGACAACCGGCCAGGCACATGGCTAGGGCTAGTATAATGGAAAATTCCGTAATAGCAGACAGTGAGAATAATTTATTAATTGGACATTAAATATTATTCCCTGAAAAATGATTTTAAATGGAAATGTTGATTAGCATACGCCAATTAATTGCACGTGACTGAAGAGAGAAAAAATCCTTGAGTGCCTGTAGGTGCATACAAAAATAGTGAGATGCACAAAAGAGCTTATGCTCTTGAGGCGGACGAGATTTGTCATAAAATCTGACAAAAGACAAGTGACTCACAGTTGTATCACATATAAGAGGGTGGTCTTCCAAGGAGAGTCTCTAAGTCCGATACTTTTCTGCATCTCCCTTTTGCCTCGACCTATTGTGCTTCGAGGCAAAAGCTCTGGATACCTAAGTGGCTCGCCGAACAGAAGAGAATATAAGGTCAACCACCATTTACACATGGACCACTTTAAACTATTTACCTTTTCCAAATAGGACCTTGACATCCTTCTGGCGGCGGTAAATAGGTACTCTAAAGCGAGTGGCATGAGCTTTGGACTGGACAAGTGTGCCTGAATCGACCTACATCCAGGAAGTCTAGAAAATACATCATCGCGTGACGATCAGGATGTTCAACACATAGGCGGAAATACCATTCAACATCTTGCTAATGGAGAAACATATACATATCTTGGAATACCGCAAGCGTAAACCCAAGACGTGTGTGTTAAAAAAGGCTCTCGCAAAAAGGCATTGCCTAATTCTCAGAAAAATATGGGCTTCCGAATTATTTGGGAAGCATAAGATCCAGGCGACCAATATGCTAGCTCTACACTTATGGTGCAGTAAAATGGAACGTCGATGAGTTGAAGCAACTTGGTTGAAGCACACGCAAGATGATGAAAATCCATCGAAGTCATCATTCTAGATCTCCCGTACTTCGAATATACATCTCTCGAGATAAAGGGGGTAGAGGCTTGCTAAGCTTGAAGTGTCTTTATCGAAGAACGGTTCTGGCTAAAGCCTGCTCAGTTCTAAATAGCACCAATTCTCTTACGCGACTCGTACATGAACATGAAGTCGTCAATGCTGCAGCGTTTCTATACCATGCCAAAGTTAGGGCCGCAGAGGAGCTTGGTCTCCCATTTGATTCCATCGATACTACACATGGCCTAGCATCCCTAACACCTTTGGTGTTGAAAAGTCGTGTATAGGAAGCAGAAAATTCGCTTCTACTAAGAGAACATGCTGACAAGCCCCTTCATTATAAATTCTACGGCATTATACGTAGAGAAGAGCTATCGTTGGGTCTGTCCAACATGTTTCTCAAGTCTGTTGGATTGAGATCGGTGACTGAGGGATTTCTTTTTGCCTGTGAAGACGGCGTTATAGACACCTTAGTTTACTGCAAGCGCATAATGAATGTACCTGTAGGCCATACCAACGGCCTAGCGTGCAAGCAACAGCCAGAAACCAAGATCATTTACGTGATTGAATTCCGGGCACCAGCCGATGGTAATATCACGGCAAAGGATGAAGAAAAACGGGTGAATTATCAAGTACTTCTTTTCGAGCTGAGCAGGCTGTACCAAGGTAGCTCTAACCAAGTATCCAGAGGTCATCCGCGTCTAGAAACCTGACTCCAAGGAACAGTGTTGCACGATGTTGTCTCGCGTAAATTTCCCGTTCTTGCTTACCTTCTGGGATAGAAGGAGCAGGAATGGATCACGTTCAAATTCCAGTTGCGTCGGGATTGTCTGCTTTAAGGAACCATTATCGTAGCTTCCCGAGCCTACAACTTCTCCTGATATCTTTAATAAGCTCTCCATGATAATTTATGGGTTTTGTTGTTCCTCTTAGTCCAATTTCTTTTCGTTCTCTGCCTGTCTGGCATGGGAAACGCTGCCAGTAGCAGTGCTACCGCCAGCATAGCCGTCAAAGTCATGAGAGGAAAGCTGAAGCCCTATCGTGACGCCAACGCGAGAACACCTTCGATAAGTAGCTCTCATGGTAGCTCTAAGGAAGCATCCAGAGTTGCCTCTGGATGCTTTCTCACCTCCAACACTCACGCCCGCTGTGCAAGCATAACAGCGGTAAAATATGAACTGCAAACTACACCATGCTCCTAATTTTGTACCTGCAACATCATCTAAAATGATTTCAAACATCGTATTGAATTAACCCTCTGTCTGTTCATTTGACCGTTATCGTCAAAAATCGTCAAATGAGACATGTAGAAAGGGAACAACCAATGGTAGTGCTCGTTTACATAACGGGATGTATCAGTACTAAAGTTGAAGAACATTCAAAAAAATTGCTTCAAAGTGGATAAAAAGTGACACGTTTATGACACGAAAACCATGTGGAACATAACGTCAAGAAGGAAACGTCAAATTGAACAAAATACTTTTGAGTGATAGAATTGTTCAAAATTCATTTAATTTACATTTAATTTTAGGTGACGATGTGTATTAAAACGATTTTTCGCAAGATTTCATGCAATTTTTGCGCCTAAAAGGTAATTTCATATTCTGCAATAGTAGGAAGGAGAAGTTATGTTTTTGTGATTTTGCAGACAAAAAATCGTTTTAATACACGTCACCTTAAATTAAATGTAAATTAAATGAATTTTGAACAATTCTTCCACTCAAAGGTATATTGTTCAATTTGACGTTTCCTTCATGATGTTATGTTCCACATGGTTTTCGTGTCATAAACCTGTCACTTTTTATCCACTTTGAAGCAATTTTGTTAAAAGTTCCCTTCATCGCTTCAGAAAAAAACTACAAATCATAGAAGATGTCGAGTCTGCAAAATGAAAGTAGTAATCAAAAGAACAATTTTCATGTGTAAAGAATGCGACCCCTACTAAAAACTTGCGGTTGCAATAGTGGCCGCATTTGCGGGCACGTACAAGAAACAGCATTTGCGGCCGTATTTGCAGTCGTATTTGCGGCCGCATTTCGAAGTATTATAAACCAATAAAAAATGTGCGTTGACTTAACTTTTATTGTCGGAGGTTTAATTAAATAAGCACAACCGTGAATGTTTATCAATTAAAGAACATAGTTTATTGAAATACGTTGTAAAATTGCTCGTAGAAAATTTGCAAAGTACACAAATGGTATGTTTCACGGCAATAGATACGTCAGGTATGTTATTTTTAAATTGATAATTATTGATATTTTTAATAATTAGAAAAAATTGGTCCGAAAATGTGCTTATTATGCAGACAAGAAAATCTTTTTGAACAAACCGTACAGAAAATTTATCTAAAGCTATTACGGCTGAATGTCCCTCCTGAGTTGGTCCTATTGCCACTCCCAACTGAACCATGACCTCCATCCGAGAGAGTCCTATTGTGGGTGGCACTGCGCGATACTAGTGACGTAACCGCATAATTCGTTGCATTGGAGAGTTAGTCCGATGCAACGAGGCTGACTGCTAAAGCCGGAGCTCTCGGGCGATGGGGTCGCCACAAGTGACTGATGAGATGAGTGACTGATGACATGAGGATGCTATAAGTCATTTTAATAAGATGTTTGTAATTATCTTCGATGATGTTACAGGTAGAAAATTAGGAGCATGGTGTAGTTTGTGGTTTGTTTTTTCCCGCTATTATCCTTACACAGCGGCCGCGAGTGTTGGAGTTGACAACTGTTATTGCTGTTACTACTGTTTATTTTTACTATTCGTATTTGGTTTTTTCCTTTAATGGAATGCCTGGCCCTCCAAACCCCCTGGCGGGGCTCCGTCCCTAGACCCCGTCAGAGGTTTAACCCTGAACCTCGATTCGTCAAATTTCTGGAATCAAACTTCTCGCTCCCTGTTTTAAAAAATAGTATGTCTCGAATCACCTACTTCGCGCACTTGCCACACACTATACTATTTAACTACCATTTTTATATTATTTATCACTAGAAAAAATCTACTTGAAAAAAATTAGCAATAATTTTTGGACCCATAGAAAATTGGTACAAAAGAAGAGGTCAAAAATCTCCATTTGGCTTCTCCAATTTCGTACTCCACGAGGATCCTTAACAAATGTTGTGTTCGAAATTCTACAAGACAAGATATGAGCCTCTAAAATGCATGTTCCCATGATTATTGAATTGTTTTTGAACTTTTAGACTTTTAGTGAATTTTATAAGTGTGTGTCAGAGTATTCATTACTTTTTACTTGTCATTGGTTTAACATGGGCAAAAGTCAGCTTTTTATAATTCTAATATTTAAACGCAATGGCATGTCACAAATAATTCCGTGTTTCATGATATTGTTCAGAATTCGTCAGAGAATAAGAATCAATCGTAAATTTTGAGGTTGAATGACTTCAAGCCGCTCTGATCGGTCAAAAAAGAAAACTCTAAAGTAGCAAATTTGAATTTTACGTAATATTGTCATTTTCTAACTAATTTTTTATTATTTAAGCAATTTTCATTTCTTTATGTTACGTGCCTTGCATGTAAGAGCCTACTAAATTTTCATTTTTTTTTAAACTTGGAACTGTACCAAAAAGTGAAAAATATCTCACTCAAACGGCTCGTAACCTGTTCATATCATTAACACTGACGAGTCAACATCACGCTGCCCAGGTAAAATTTAATATTGCGTGGAAATTAGAAATAAACTTTGAATTACTAACTACACATAAGTCATTGCTATCTTCGCGCACGTGTGCCGAATTTCATTTTTTGTTACACCTGCATGGGAAGTCTCTTTTGCGCGCCATGTACAGGCGAATGGGCTTTTTCGTGGAAGTTTTGCCAACAATATATTATTTTTAAATGTTTTTGGTTTGTCTAAAAGGATGGTGCGCGGCTAGAAATCCGGTAAGGAAGAGTATTTTCGTTAAAAAAGTAATTACTCTCATTACAAAATAAATAAAATTTTTACCGGTGATAATTGCTGCTAAAAAATCAATTTTGTATGAATTCATTTTTCTCTCTCTGCAGTTACGTGCAATTAATTGGCGTATGCTAATCAAGATTTTCATTTAAAATCATTTTTCAGGTAATAATATTTAAAGTCCAATTAATAAATTATTGTCAGTGTCTGCTAGTACGGTATTTTCCATTATACTAGCCCTAGCCTAGGTTTGTTTTACCAAGAATCCACAATACGAGACAGTGCCTAAATTATGAATCATTGATGACTAAAAATGTTTGAGAACATTAATATAGATTAATATATACCAATTAATTGTCGACGACTTTCACAATTACAATCATTGTCTGTTATCCGCGATTAATAATACACACATTTCGCTGAAAACCATACGCTCTCAATACGCTACATTTTATCGTTGTCGCGATTTTAAATTCTACAGTTTGTTATTTTCGACCTACATTAGTATATATCTCCACGGATAGGATATCATAACAGAATAACTCTATTTATGTAAAATTACAGGTACATTGCCCAGCGCAAATTTTTCTGCATGGTGTTCTTATAACTATCAATCGTTTTATCACTGTTTTAGTTTTTGTAATAAAGCTCTAAGTGTGAAATAAAATCTTCTCTAAATACGTTATTCAGTTAACAATTATTATATTTGAGCGATCAAATGCAAGAAAAGAAACATATAAATTTTTTCCTGAGAGTGGGAAAGCCTCTGGTCACTTAGAATTCACTGACGTTCAGGGGCCTCCACTCGAAGGCGAATGATTCCATATCCTCTTATTGCATCTGGGCACCCAAATGTCGACGGCTTTTACATTTACAATCGATTATTACTTTTTCTCCGCGTCTAAATGCGATATCAAATTAAAAGTTTAGGAACGTAAAGGAAAGGATCTAAATTGTAACGAACGTTTATGTACTGATACATTTTTACTACTAAAAAACAAATTTTCTGAAAGTTATTTTTTTATACTTGTAAACATTTATTAGTACATAAATGTTTCTTAGTCCCTTTTCTTTAATTTCCCAAACCTATCAGTCGGCAAGGTAGGGATAGGATGTCACATGTCCTTAATAAACATACTTTCCCTAAAAAGACAAACTTATGAAAATCTAATTATAATTACTAGCTATTCGCAGTCACAGGGTACTTTTCGTGCATCATGGAGCGATCGAAGAGGTAGTCGATATATGAAACTGTCACTTTTAGTCGACGCCTGAGAGCAGGCTACACGAACTCGCAGGAAAAACCCTATACAGCGGTAGCCATCCGACAGGCGAGAATAGTTCCGGGTAGCGACGCCAGAAGGCGTAGAATCCGTTCTCCCGCGACCTACCTCAACCGGAGAGCGTATAAGAAGGGAGGCGAGATGCAAAGCAGGACTCTTGAGTGGACAACGGGAAACCGAAGTCCGCATCCGGACTATCCATCCGAGTAAGCTGCAAGGCTTCACGCTCTGGAAGGATATAGGTCCGTAGTTTTTTCTATTCCGGGTGCGCTGTACCAGGCTCCGGAATTATCGTATTCAGGGTACGCCGCCTAGGCTCCTGTATCATTTTTCTTTTCTTTTTACTTGGGCACGCCATACCGGCTCCAAGACTGCTCCTTTTATTTTTGATAAATATTGTTTATTTGTTACTAACGCTGGGTACGCTGCTCCAGGCTCCACATTTTCTTACAGGCATTATTTTCTGGGTACGCTGAACCAGGTTCCAGATACTCATTTGTTAACCTTTTATTTGTCTTGGCTACGCTGTTCCAGGCTTCAGACTTTTGACTTTTTTTTTGATATCCGGGCACGCTGCAACAGGCTCCGGAGAAAGATTACCTCTCTTTTTCAGATTTCGAAACGGCTTACGCTCTACGAGATGCCGTCAAAGTATTTAAAGTGTACAATTTTCCAAACACGATACCACGACGAAGATTGTGAAGCCAGCGACCGCAGTATCATTATTGTTACCAGGTCATTATAGATTTAGAGTCGACGCGGTACGACTAAGACTGTGCAACCGCAATATTAGGACGCTCTCTAGGTTATGAAACCGTGAATTGCCGGGCTTATCCATGCGTGACATGTAGGCTTGTGAAACTAAATGAGACTGCATATTTATAACTATCGATATTGATAGCCTATAAGAGATCGTCGTTAAGATATATTGTAAAAATAGGATTATTCATGCGTGATACTACATCTTATGAAACAACATAAGACTGAATAGATTGTAACCACGACGACTGATACTCTGTAAAGAATCATCGTTATAAAATTGACTTGAAACTGAATAAATATCAATTTATGATTAAATTGTGCATACTTCAATCTATCTTCTCACTTCTGGGTTTAAACTAATTTTACCAGGGCTTAGGGCTAGGTAAAAAGAAAACATACTCAAAAACGAACTCTTTCATTGGCGCCCGAACAGGGACCCGAAAAGAAGATTATTGAAAATTATCTAAATTAAGAATCATGCCTCGCGCACGTGGCCGCCCGAGCAAACGCGGCAATGTTAGCAAGCCGTCGAGTCCACCAGAAATTGACATCCAAGATGAGTATGAAGAGGCGAACTTAAGCAGCCCTGCCACGCCGACCTATCATGAACAGGGGGGCAGTAGGACCAAACTTACCATCGACTGAAACTGAAGACTACACTCTACCAAACACATCTCGCCATACAGGGACCATCCCCAAGACACTGAATATACCTGAAAGTCGCCGATCATTGCGAGAAGAATTAAATTTGACCTCTTGGGACACAGTCCCGCCTAGGAATGAAGATCTACGTTCTCACAATTTCGACAACACCGGTAAATACGCTGAATTCAGACGCGAAATTGAAAGATTACGAGAGGCAGCCAAACAACACACCGCACGGACAGGAACAGAAGAGCCCAGAAATTGTGGAGCTACATTGACCACGCTTTTTATCGCTATCACTCATTGCTATTCAAGAAATCAATAGCACACGCGTTTAGAAATTTACGAGTAGTTTAGCAAACACAGTATAGAGTCTCTAAATGAAAGTTCATACACCACGCGCCGAGACAGAGTTACAACAGTCAGGTCACAAGTCAGAACAGACCTCAACACAAAACTCAAGAAATTGAACGAATTCGCACAATAAACACAGCAAAGTCACACATCCTCAGGTGCAGAATAGGCAATAGCACCAATACATCACAAACACCTAGCTTTGTCCATCCAAAAAACCTCGAAATTCAACAAAATGTCGGAGCACTGCTCACGACAAAACTCACTCGGTCGACATCTTCTGACGTCAATTTGCTATGCATATTGCTGGTGTTAATGTCTCGATGTAACGAGGGTGGATGATTTT
>CAKNWU010113930.1:2481-12489 GCA_932072015.1 Andricus quercustozae | reverse complement strand
GTAGGAGGGAGCAGCGAAGGGAGTAAAAGAGTAGTAGGGGGCAACACGCTACTAGATGTCTAGTTATAGACACCATTTGCCATAACTCGACGTATCAGTTAAATCTACTAGACAACTTACCAGACATCGAGTAAGCGTAACGAAACTTCCGTCTTAAATTTACTAGACGCGCGTAACTAGATTCATCTAGTAGGCCCAACTAGACCTTTTTCTCCGTGTAAAATAAATAAAATTATGTATGAACAAAGGTTTGGTTGGGAGTTGCACGTCACGGAGGTACCAGACTGGAATCGCAGATCTGTACTGAAAATCAGCAAAGATCAAGTAGAGGAGGAGAGAGAGAGACGTAGAGGAAACTGATTGACAAGCTCGAGGACATACTGATAAAAATGGAGGCCTTTTGTAGGATAAAGAAGAATATGTTTCTGACAATCAGGGATGTGCGATGAGGATAATGAAGCTACGGAGCGCACTAGCACTCCACAGGGCTACCTCTGCGCCTCGAAAGAAGACGCGCTCCGAACTGACTATTTTCCGGATGAGTTTAGTGTGTAGTACTTCAGTTGAGTCCCGCACTCTATGCGTAAATGCATTCGCACCTCCTCTACAAAGAAGAAAAATAAATAATGCCACAATGACATTCTCTTTCAAATATGTACATCGCGAAGAATCTGCATGTACTAATAAGGCACCTGAACAAAAATGTTTTCCCTATTCATTTGAGCGCAGTAATTACTGTGTTACAAATGCAAATTCTTATGTATTGTGCAGCGGTGACAGTCATTAAACCTTTGGGCCCTTGAACAAAGCCTACAATTGCCGTCTTTGTCCCAGTAAGGGATCGAAGTCCGTGATGTTTAATTAAGTTGGATATGGATGTCAGCAAAGTAAGGAAAAAATTATTTCAATTCAAATGGGAACATCGAGACATTGACACCAGAAATAAACTAAACTGTGTCGGTACAATAAGAGTAGTGCGAGAAGGCAGCAAAATCGAACCTTTCAGGTAGATGAAAGAAGGTTTCATCGTGAATTAAGTAAAGTACGGGCAATCAATAGCTGTGTAATGGAGCCGACTAGCATTTCAGAATCATACGTTCCAGCGGTTTTGAAAAGTGTACAATGTCTGGCACAGGTACCTGAAAAGTGTGCATCCTGCGGTCGCAAGGGTTTTTCAAAAGATCATTGAACATCCAGATCTAATGCCACGCTTTATTTTCAAAGGTATCACACATATGTTGTCAAAAAACCAAGTGCTGAAAATACATTTGAAGTCAGACCAAAAGCCTGGCTCCCAACAATTTCTAATTACCTCGCAGCTGTAACCGTAGATAAGATTTACTGTCATTGCGACAAGAATAACATCCTAACCTAAGAGCAAATACGACGCTACAAAATATCACGGTTCAGACTTAGTTTGTGCGATAATGCTTTGGCGAACAAAAGTCAAGTATTTTGATCATTGGCAGCCAAGCATTACTAGATTAAGGGGTACTTCCAGTTTTGAGATTTAAAAAAATCGATTTTTTTTGCATATTGCGAATCTAGAAGTTATTAGAAACGTGCCCTGCTATAGCCGATTAATTATAAATTATATTTAAACAAGTTTTGGAAAGCCTTCGACTAGAAATATTTGTAATATCGGGTCATTTTTTTTTAATTTTTCAGCAGAAATTTCGCTCGGCCAGGACACAAGCTTTATTGAACATGTATATTTTTTAACTTTTACAGCCTTCATAAGCTCAAAAAGTAGGTAGAAAAAAATGTCATCATTTATGTGTAAACGCGTTCTCCCAAAAGTCGTGTTTTAAAAAAGTTTTGGCAAGACTTCGACTAGTAATATTTGTGATATCGGGTCATTTTTTTAAATTGTTCAGCAGTAGCCCATTTTCAGAGATTTCAAATTTGTCTAAAACCCCTGTGTCTTGACCTGGCCAATGTAATCATAAGTAAAGCCATATTTCACTTTTTTTAAATGCAATTTAAATAGCCGAAGTCTTACCACAGAGTCGACAGTGACATATTTTCAGTGGTGCGGTCAAGGATGCTCCAAGATCGCGGGAGTGGAAACAATTTTTTTTTAAACGTCATTTTTTTGCGTCGAAGAATGTATCAATAAATAGCAAAAAACTCTTTCGAGTTATCATGTGTAATTTCTTTACAGTAAATTTCCAAACTTAGTCTCGAAATCGTGACTCGAAACTAGAAGACCCCCCTAATACACATTCTGACAGGTGTCTTTCAAGGAAACGCCTTTGGTGCATTATGTTTCTGAGTGCATGATGACAAGGATGGTCATCAACTGAGCCAACTTGTGTACATGGATGACATGTAACTATGCGCTAGTTGAAACAAGAAAATGCAGCAAGTGATATATGTCATAAAGCAGTTTTTCAATGATATCCACATGGAGGTTGGACTAGATAAACACAGAACAGTGCATTTAATCAGGAGAAAATTGGATCGTTCGGAATCGGAGAATTCCAATGAGGTTCATTTCGAGGCAATGCCTTAGGACGAGTCATAAATATCTGGGTATTCTTGAATCACCGCCTTCACTACAAGACGAAGATCTATTCTGAAGAGTTCGCTGAACTCAGCCAACGAGTTAAGGGATATCAGCATCTATGCCATCCCTATCCTCACGCACTCATGTTGGCTCATCAAATGGTCGAATACCGACCTTGTGACGGTAAATAGAAGCGTCCACGTTGAAATGATAAAGTATCGCATGCCCTAAAGTCATTCGGCGATGGAGAGGGTATCTTTACCACGACATAGAGGGGTAGGGGCATTGTAGATGTGAAGCAACTATGTAAATCACAACTTATACAGTTGCAAGATTATATTAATCGCTAGAGAAATGTTGCGCTTTACAACACCATCTGCAGAAACCATAAAGAAATTAGAAAGGTAATGGAACCAAAAAGCTATCCACGGCGAGCACCCTAAAAAGTTAGAATATAATGAAGTGATCTGAGAGACATCCACGATTTGACTGAAAAGGGGTGTCCTGTTTCCGAAATTGGAGGGACTCGTGAAAGCAATTAAGGCAGGCTTCTTAGCAGCAGAAACTATCGCACTTAACCGGCACTTGCAGGCAACCTTTGCAACAAAGATCCATAAGTATTGCGAGCATGTATTCATCCTACTGTTATTTCGGTTTTATCAAACATTTGTCGCATTGTAGGAAACAATTCCTACAAGTCATCAATAGGCACTTGACATAGTCCGTGGCTGTTGATAGAAAAACCCGGTTTCGCTCGAGAAAAAGTTAAAAACATACACACAAAAAATTATTATCCTTGGTAGCTCAGGCGGCTAAGCGCTCGGACTTCACGTTATATGTCCAAGGTTTATTCTCTAAGCCGGTACCTCCGGAATTTTTCGTTATACTTTCACTAAGGCTCTGATGTTTTGGATCCCATTTTAAGCTGAAGGTCCCCCTATCATGCACTTCGCTGCATCCAAGTCCATAGATGGCGGAGTAGAAAAGAAACCAGACTTACGCAATATGTTATATAGGCATACAATTCTGATTAGGTCACTTGACAGCATTATAAAATTCGTCCGTGACTGACGATACACCAAGGCAGCCCCGTGTAGTAAAGGTTGTACAAAACTGAGGTTATATATTTTTTAAATATGCTATAGCATGACTTAAAAATGCACGTGTATGTGCAAATATATTAGATATAGATGGAATTGGCCCGATCGACGCCCCTCTAGGAATGTGTGGTGCTACTAAAACTCCCACGGGAAAAAAGTGGACAGCGAATATCCATCCTCTTTCTTTCAATGGATGTTTTAGTAGCACTCCAGGCCCCTAGACCCGATTATTCTAGCCGCCGGATTTCCATACTGTTATATAACCCCAGCATTTTGGGGTAATTTAAAAATTTGTGTAACAAACAGTTTTTATTTTAGTTTTCCCCCCCCCCCCCCCCTAGACGGAATTTGAATTGAGAAATTAGAATTCTCGAAATTAAGTGAAAAGACACTGAGCAAAAACGATGCTTTCGCAAGAAATGGACCAGGTGAGAACTAATCAAAAGTCTGAAAAGCAGAAAATACAAAAATATAATTCAACGTTTTTTTTAAACAAGCTTAGAAATTACACAATATTATTAAACTCCTTTTTTTAATTAAATTGTCCACGTTTTCAGTTAGAAATTATTCGAAAAAAGTTTGAAATCGTTTGATATCTTCTCTTCGGTTTTTGAATTTGGAAATTCAAAAAAAAAAAAATGTATTGATTAAAAAATTATCTCTAATTCTGCGTATGTACGAAACGTTACAGTTTTTATTTTTTTTCCACGTACAGTTTTTGCTACTGAATGCGAATACAGATTTACAAATTAAAAAAAAAATAAATGTACTCTTCTTCAAAAAAATTTAATATGTTGAACCTGCAGTTTCTTTAACTTAATTCGCTTTCATGGAAAAAAATTTGGTATCCTAGTGTTTAGAGCGTTTCTGAATCATTATTTTATCTTTTTTTCTGCTTTTGAAACGTCACAAAAAAATTTGTTTCTATGAAAGCAAAATAATAGAATGTTTCTTCGATTCCAGCTGAAGAAAAAAACAAAAATATTTTAGCACATTTTGAAAAAATTGTAAATTGAACCGCCGCATCGTAGAACTGGGTAAGGAATATGTCTTGACGAGTGGAGGGCCCCGAACGCCGCTCAAACACAAGCTCAAACCCAGCAAAATATGTACCTATATTTAAAAAATTTGCGATAATTTGTGAACCAATAGGAAAATTTTGTTTTATATCATAAATTTGAATTTTCAGATTCAAAAATCGAAAATAATATATTAACCAATTAAAAATGTTGTATTTATAGCATTGAATTTCCTTAGATTATTTTTAAATTAAACCTTTTCTCATTACTGCAATCATTTTTTTAAATTAACAGTAAAATGTTTGTTTTTTGATAGATCCAGCCGAATTAGTTGCTCTGCAAGAACTTAACCTTCCTCGAGGAACAGCATCAGGGCAGCCTAGTGATTCTCTAAATGTCGATTTGACCAAATTTCAGAAGCAATCGCAGTCCTTTAAGATAATTGAACCGTTGCCAGGGCAGAGCTCTTTTGTCAGCTGGAAAATGAAGCATGACTCAGAATCAATGAAGATTATAAGCCCTCAGATACCCGAAATAAGTTTTGGAAAATTTCATGATGGCATACCTTTACTAATTAGTAATACTGATGCTTCATCCGGCCACCATAACGTCAACAAGCAAGAATATCCGAAAAAAATATCGACGAGCAAATGGAAGTACTCGAATGGAGAAAACGTGGTATTGGATAGATTCGGCAGGCCGATGAGTGTCAGACCAGAAACAATGAACGTTTTGAAACAGTTACCTGACATTTCTTTTTTAAGTGCGCGAACGTTGCTTTTCAATCCGGAACAGAGACATTTCGTTCAGGACTTAGGTGCTATGATAAATCGGAAAATGCCAGGCTGAGTGACGTCGGTCTGAATATGAGTTTGAAAGGCAATTGTTTCATCGAGATTCTACAACTTATTCGTCAAGACAAAACAGATGACGGATGTATCGTTTTTGCTACTAATCGAAAAATCCCAATTCATTGACTCCTATTACCTTTCAAACTTGTGTTCAGGCCAATTTACATATCACCTTTTCTACCGAGAGTCGATTCTAATGCATGGGCTATTATGAATGATTGAATATCATTTGTATTAGGAGAGATATATTATAAAATGTAAAAGAATTTAAAATTGGATACGACCAGAGTGAGTACGAAAGTAATTTAAGGCCGAAATTGTGTTAATAATTACTGAGGTTATAATTTTGTCCAATATTAATGATTTTAAATGTAATACACTAATTTAAGATGCGTCCGAATATTGGGTTAGACTTGAGTAACCAGCAGTACTCTAGGTGATAGTAGATTAATGGTACTTAATGGAACTTTCTAAATAAGTTTTAAAGTACTCTGTACCGAATTTTAGAAAACATTCAAGATTGAGAAAGTTCACCACTCAACGAGTAATACTTAAAATAAATATTTTAATATCTTAAGTACAAGATTTCAAAGGGCTTCGCAATTGGATCCAATTTTAAGTCATATCTAATCTCGGAAGTGGTGTGAAACTAGGGAATAAGGTTAATTGTTTCTTATCTTATGTTGTTAAAATATATATTTCATGTCAGTACTCTTAACATGGAGCTATAAAATAATGTATATAATAATAGTAATTATGATAATAATTTTCAGCAACTATTGCAAAATTAAAATTTCTGAGCGTTAATCTAATAATTTTTCCCCTAATGGTTTCCAAAAATAGGTCCCCTTTTTCCCGTAATTAAAAGTATAACATTTGTTGTAATGCTACTGATTTTTACTTCTATTCATTTTCAACCATTTCCGGTCCATGTTCCATATTTTTTTATATTTTTTTTCATTAGAAAATAATTTGTTTCATGGTCGTTGTCCATTACAAATAAGTGCAAATATACAGTAATGAATATATTATTTGATAAGTATGAGCAGAGAGTGCAAGTCAGAAACAACGTCGATTACAATTATAAGATATGCATTAAAACGATATTGCAACGCATACAGTGACGTGACAAGACCTAAGACTCCATTACAAATGTTCTAAGACGAAATATTTTAGACATAAAAAAACGAATTTACAGAGTTCTTTCAGAGAATTAGAGTTAAGAAAGTATAACCAGTATTTTCCACTGGATGTCACAGTTGGAGGCTGCTGACAAATGGAAGATCTAAAATCCGCATACGCAGGGCAAGTAGCCAAAATATGAAACAAATCCTCTCTTTCCCCAAGATTGCATATCGAACAGTTTCTCGATGGCTCATACATAAATTTAAAATCTCCGATGCGAATGCAGCCTCTAATTGAACCTAGGAGCCTCAACTGAGCAATTGTACTTGTGACATAAAAAGGGAGACTGAAGGTAAGATAAGGTTTAATGACTGGTACTAAGGACAAGTGTGGAAACACCTGTAGACTACCAGAGCCTAGTATTCTACCATAATCTGAGCACTTTAAATAGACTGAAAAATTATGCAAGATTGTCTCTTTATTATTTTGTAAGGCTATTGCATCCAGACCCGGCCATAAATGAGCAGAGTTACACACGCAGAAAAACTCCTTTAATTGCAAAACCCAATTAAACTTAACAATACTAGAAGGCTTAGCTGCTAAGGAGTTTAATTTCTTTAAGCAGGGTACGGGATATCTTTGTTCCTCCATCTCCAACAGCTTCTCCAGCTTTGATTGAAGCTTTTCGATCATTTCAGTGTATCTTAAACCCCAGACTGCGATAGCATAATACAATACACTGAGTGTAAGACTCCGAAAAAGCGTGATTTTAGTACACCAAGCATCGGATTTCGTAGAATACAGAATTCTTAGAACAGCACCCATAGCAACATTTGCTGAATTCATTTTCTTGGTAGCCTCTTTAAGGAAAAGACCCGAAGTTGAGAAAATAGAACCCAAGTAGAGATACTCCTCAACTACTTCAAGCTGAACCCCAGAGAAAAAGAAACTGCAGCTTCGCGAGCGTCCTCTATGAAATACTACAACTTTTGATTTAGATTCATTTACTTTAAAGAAATTTACTTTACAATATTCCTCAATCAGGTTAATCTTAAATTGAAGATCAGCTTGTGAGTTGGCGAGGATCAGTATATCGTCAGCATAGGCTAGTAAAATTACATCAATTGGGTGATCGATCGAAATTCCTATCGCCCCGTGGTTTCTTAGGTATTCCTCTAAGTCAGATATTAACAAGACGAAAAGGAGAGGACTAAGAATCTCGCCCTGCATAACCCCTATAGTAACCTTAACTGACGTGGTAGGGCCAGACCTAGTCCTAATAGTCACGGAAGCGTTATCGTATATACTTTATATGATTCTTAAGACTTTTGCACTCACTCCCTTCCTGAAAAATTTTTGCTAAAGAAGCGAGTGGTTAACTGAAGGAAATGCTTTTTTACAATCGATGAAAAACGCAAAGACCTTACGTTTCGGAATACTAAGATGTATGTATATCATTAAGCTATTTCCCTTTCGGCGAGCCTCTAGAGGTAAGCGTGACACTACCCGATTCGGGTAGTGTTTTTTAGGTGGATAGTTTCTTGTAGTAAATAACTACAAGTGTGGGCTCACCACACCCACGACCGCCAACAGCAACGCTGTTTCACTCATCCAAAGATGGATTTGAATTAATGCATTTAGAATGAAAATGTGATCTATACAACTCCGTCCAGCCCTGAAACCCATCGGTATTACCTTTTTTAAAGAGCATAAAGGTTTGGATGTTAGACCAGTCGGAAGGAACTTTTTCTTATTCCCAAATTCTGTTGAAAAAGCTAGCCAGATAAGGGACCGAGTTCTCTGGTAGATATTTATAAAATTCACTAGGTATGCCGTCATCACAGGGTGCCTTATTACTCTTACATGAAATTAGGCTGTCTTTGACTTCCTTTTCCGAGATGATATAATCCAGTAAAGGGTGGGAATTTATACACCACTTAACACTAACACAAATCTGTTCAGTATGCAATGAATCCGCAAAAGCCTGCCAACGTTCGAAACTTATACCATTAACTAAAGAAGACTTTATTCTGAAACTATTCACTGCTATCCACAACGCTTTAGCGTTATTGCAAGATGCTCAAGGTAAGCTTTCTTTGTTTTCCTATGCTCACTAACATCTAAATCTGAACACTAAGATGATTTACATTTTTTAATGAGTCTTTTAATTTACGACGCATCATATCACATTCTCTATCGAACCAGGGTTTTTTTCCTGCTACTCGCCAAAAAGGCTTAGAAACCAGGCCTAACTTATTCGCTACTACCGAAATTGCAGATATGAGATTCTCGCTCAACGCCTCCACATCCTCACCAGTACAAGAAACATTAGGCGAGACTAACATTTGCTCAGCGTATGCCCCCAACGCTCTTTCCCTCCAGACGAATTTCTTGTAATCAAAGGAGTTATTTAACCCATCATTTAAAATTAAATTATCATCAGCAATTTTAACAACCACTGTTAAGTGGTCTGATAATGTAGAAATCCCCAAA
This sequence comes from Andricus quercustozae, assembly GCA_932072015.1. Lineage (NCBI taxonomy): Eukaryota > Metazoa > Arthropoda > Insecta > Hymenoptera > Cynipidae > Andricus > Andricus quercustozae. Next base: position 3,392 of record CAKNWU010113930.1, on the reverse strand, counting down.
ACCGAAAAATCTGTAATCAAACCCAAGGAATCCGCATAACAAAATATGAGATCTACTACACTTTTACCCTGATGGCCTATAAAATTATATTGTGCTGGGGTAACATTTTCAGATCTGCCATTTAAAGCAACCAAATTGTACCCCTCCAAACAATTTATTAATGCATCACCTCTGAGTTTGATCTCTTTGTCCAAGGATGAACGGAAAGGAGAAACTGCCAAATCGTCTGGTAAAGATTCAATCAGTTAACTGATTCAGTTCCCCTATACGAGAGTTAAAACCACCCCCCCCCCCAAATTGGGATATTTGAATACACTGAGCAAATTCTACCAATCAACATCTCCAGCGCTTCGACAAGAGTCTGGCAACACAACGACGGCTTGAAGTAAACATTACCAATAATAACTTTAAAGGCTTGGTGCCAAAACTTAATAAAAATTCAATTCGAAGTAATGTCTAGAATTTCGTAGCCGAAATATGAGCGATTAACGTATATAGCTAAACCTCCGCTAGGTCTTCCTCTATTAATATCTCTAGAAGCTATACTTACTACACAGGTGTAATTCTGAAGCCAGGCCGGAGAAGCTATTACCGATGACGTGGACCAGGTCTCAGCGAGACATTATATCATTATCGGTGATCGAAGAGGCAAGTTCCGAAAAATTATTTTTCTCATGCACATTCCAGAAGATGATACGAAAGCCAGGACTTACCCCTTGCCTGCTGCTGACATCTATATTGCCCACCGAACTCTCTGCTCTAATTAGTTACGAAACCGGGCTCCCTGTCCGAATCGCTGGTTTATTTGATTTTCCAGGCTTCTTGTTGAAAAATTTGTCAATTTGACTGTCAGACGAGGTGGATGATGAGGAACCAGAACGATTTTGTCTAGTTCTGGCAGCTTTTTTGAC
>CAKNWU010113790.1:495-11199 GCA_932072015.1 Andricus quercustozae | reverse complement strand
TTCGCCTCTTTTTTGAAAAAAATTCGGGTTCTTTGAAGAGTCATAACTCGGCCCCTACTAAAGAAAGAAGGTTCTTTTGTTTTAACTTTATCAGAATTTTCTCTAGTTTAATTTTTCCGTTACGATTTTTGGAACTTTTTTCAAAAATATTACCTGGACGCGTCGTGGACATTTCTAGAAAACTTGGAATTTTCATCAGGATCCCTTAGTCAACCGTTATAAAAAAAACGCGCGGTAGCTACTTAATACGGTGAAAAAGTACTGATGCCTGATCTTATAGTCCTAGTGGACCTACATTCATTCACCAAACCATAGGTCCATTTATCAACCGGTTGTCAATATACAGGGGCCTGAAGTTTTCACTTTTTCACATGTTTTTTCATCTTCGCGTCAGTGTAACTTCTTTTAGGCTAATCCGATTGGACTTTTATTATAGTGTTTTGGAAATCTCTTTTGATGTACTTTAAGACTATGCTAACTAATTGTTTATATTATTTTTTTTTCAAATCAAAATCAATATTGATTTTTTGAAAAAAGCTACTTTAAGTAATCTTTTTATTTCAAAAATACCTTTTTTATATTCTTTAAAGTCATGTAGAAGAAAAATTGTAATGTAAATATTTTCTTGGTCAAATTGAGATTTTTACGATCGAGGGTACCACGTTATGATTATATGATATACATACAGGAAAATCATCCCAAGATAGTTAAATGTAGGCTTAACCCTTGTGTTGCCACCCGGGTATCCGGGTACCCTTCGGCATACGTTTTATTGAATAACTTTTTTTCTAATAAAGATAGGCCGAATGCTTCTCGAATCTACTTGATTGAACATGATTTTCGTACAGTATATCATAAAAATAAAGTTTGTTATAATAATATATAAAATAAATATGGATTATTTTATAAATAATAACAAAATATATACGTTTTTAATTGTTTATTGGTGCAATGTACTATCAATAATAATAATAATAATAATAATAACAATTACACGTTGCGATGTAATCGTTGAACAAAAATCATGGAGTTTTCATTTTTTTGCACAATAATATAAAAATATTGTTGAGAAAAATGCGTAGAATAAAGTTACTTCCAATTTTAACATAAATGAAAATAATTCTTTCTTTCGAATAATTAATGAACAGTTAAAATGTGATATTTAGGTAAGAATACCTTCCTAGAATATGAATAATTAAATATTGATTGTATACATATAGTTAGTTCAAGTTACAATTAGCTTTTAACAACAATTTCATGGACGGGGTACCCATGTACCCGGGTGGTAGATGCTGTGAGTTTTTTTGGGTGACAACACAAAGGCTAATGGCACGTTAGATCTAACAGTATTCGTTCCCGGGCGCTAAGGAAGTTGAACCTGGTACGTACCCTCGAACGTAAAAATCGCAATTTGGCCAAGAAAATATTTCCATCCACTGTTTCTTCTACATGATTTTAAAGAGTATAAAAAGCTACTTTTTAAATACAACAAATTTTTAAAAGTCAATTGTAAATCAAGTTTAATTTTGATTCTCAAAGAAAAAAACTTGTAATGAAAATAAAAATCGTTGTTGTAGTCTTAAAGTACATGACAAGGCTTTCCAAAACACTATCATAAAAGCTGAATCGAAAAATCCTAAAAGATGTTACAACAAACGTGAAAAAGTGAAAACTTTAGGCCCCTGTATATTGACAACCAGCTGACAAATTGACTGTGAATTAATATAGGTTTACTAGGACTATAATTCAGCCATGTTTCAACCCGATAAAAAAAAAACAATAATTTTAGGTGGAAGCACTTGGCGTATTCTGCCCCACATATTAATGATGTTTTCAAAGCACTTCCTAACATCAATACAAATATTTTTTCAACTTTTTCTACTTTAGATTCTTTAAAAATTAAACACATTATTAATTCAAATTTACCGTGCGGGTGCTACTTTGAAACTGACAGTGATACAAAGTGTTTTAGGTTATGATGCTAGTTAATCTGATCAGGGAAAATTGTCGAAAAGTCAGAGAAATGTCAGGGAAATTGAAAAATTGATTCGTGTGGCCATCCTGGTTTTACAAACAAATAGGTAAGGTTTCTTTGAAATTGACAGTTTAGGAACCAATTTTAATCTATTCTTTTTTAGATTGAAGAAGACAGACATGAGACGATTCAATTAATTCTGCATCGTATCGTCAAATTAATTGGACCCTGCAAGTGAAATGCGAGACGTGCATTCGATGATGCTCCTTTGACGATTCATGTATTTGAAGGAATGTGCATTGAGCATTCAGGCCAGAACTATCGATTGCAAATTGAAATGCGTATTATGGAAATCCACGAGCAGTTGAATTATGTCCGTTGAAAATGATGTCATTTGGATTTACGTATTTATGTATCCAGAGCTTCATTGTATTTTAAAATCCCCCCCCCCCCCCTCCCCCTAAGAAAATTAAAACAACACTAAGATTTGAATGTGATTTCTTAAGGATAGTTTTTTCAAATAAGTTTGAATATATTTTAGTAATGTTTAAAAAGTATACTTTTTGAATTTTTTGCGGAAAAATTAGGCATTGGGCATTGTCGATTGGGCTAGCAGCAGAAGTAAACATCAGTCTGAGTAGCGCGGTTGCTAGGGGAATTAATATGGCCGCTCGTAATTGCAGCGTAAAGAGCAAAAATCATTTTTAAAGAATTACAATTTTAAATTGTTTAAATTTGAATGCTACACATTGAACATTTTCAATTTTTATCATTTGTATAGTTTCAACAATTAAATTTCAATAAGCTTGAACTTTTCTATCACATTTGTTTCACTTTTAAGGATTCTAATTTGGAATGGAATAGTTTTTCAGTTTTAAGTACTTTAATTGCTTACTTAATTTTTAATTCATTGAATACTTTTATTTTATTGCTTAATTCATCAGTCGTTTTATTTTGACACCTTTAAATTGTAGCTTGTTAAATTTTGGAGGTTCGGATTTGAAATTTTGCACTTTTATATTACAAATTATGAACGGTGATATTTAGAATTACAGTGAAGTCTCGCCTTTTCCCCTGACCTTGAAACGAAACGATTTTTTTATTTCCAAGCTGGAGGGGGCCCCACCCTTCCCACGAGTGGGCAGTTTATTTTTATCAAGGACGTTAATTGGTTGCCCCGTTCTTGTATCGAGGCGCCGCCTGTACGCAACTTTTTCATCTGAAAAACGCGGGTCGATTTCAAATCAATGAATACTATCAATAATAATACAAACCAATACAGCCGACAATCAAAGAACTGCTGGCCCAAGCAGTTTCGCAGCGCGTAGGGCGAGAGACGGTTGCGACGCTCGCCTCGGAAAAGCCGAGTGCGCGAGTACTCACAAGGGGGGTTAGGTTGGTGTCCGGCGCCGATTTTTTTGTTACTTTGCTGGTTAAAAGAGGATCACAGACTATGATAAAAAAATTAAAAAATTTTGGCAAACGTTCACATTTAGGGGTTGAAATCACCCCTTCTACATTTTTGAGTCTTTTAGCGTTTTAAGAGGTGACATTGTTTTTTGTTTATTATTTTTACACAGAATTGTTCTAATTGATGCTGTATCACAATATTAGCGTGAGTTGTAAAAACATTTACCCTCTAGAGTATCATCATTTAGAAAATCTACCCCTAGAATGCTTCGCCATATGACATATATGTAATTTAAGATTTTGGACTTTGTTGCTGTAAACATCTTGTTTTGATATTAAATTCTATTAAGAATCATAAGTGTTATTCCAAATCACCCCTAAATTACGTGTCGTCCACCCCTATGATATTATCAATGAATAAGAAATATATTTATTAACCCTTTAAGGACCAAGCCTTGATCCCGTTAAATAAAAATTCTGAAAAAATTCAGAAATAATGTATGGCCATTTTCTGATCGATTTTTGCAAAAAAAATTTTTTTTCAATTTTTTTAATTTTCTCGATTTCTATTGAGTATACGACAACTCGTAACCACCTTACGAGATGCGGAATAGTCCACTTTGACCTAATGCACGGATCTATTTAACAGATTTCTAAGCTTGTTGCCTGCAAATTAAGAAAATCGAAAATAGTGAACTTTGCTCAGCTGCAACAGTGGTCGTTAAAGGGTTAATATAACATCTCTGTAAGTAAAGGATTAAAATATTTGGTATGGGCAATCAATAATAATATAACTGATTTTTTGTAAAACGATGGTTCTTGTTCTTATATTAATAAACACTTGTTATGTAAAAACGATATCTGTGAGGGTAAGTGTATGTGTGCAATTTTTCAACGGAAAAATGTACATGTCTGAACCTGAATAAAAACTCTTAAAACAGTTCTGTTATATGTATAATCATTAAAATTGCCTGCTAAACAAAACATACACAGTTTTTTAGGGATAGTTTTTACATAACAAGGGTTAATTAATATAAGAACAAGTGCCATCGTTAACAAAAAATCAGTTATATTATTATTGATTGCCCAAACCAAATATTTCAATCCTTTACTTACAGAAATGTTATATTAATATATTTCTTATTCATTGATAATATTATAGGGGTGTATGACACGTAATTTAGGGGTGATTTACAATAACACTGATGATTCTTAATAGAATTTAATATCAAAACAAGATGTGTAGAAAAATTTGGTGTAAAAAAAATAAACAAAAAACAAGGTTACCTCTTAAAACACTAAGACTCAAAAATGTAGAAGGGGTGATTTCAACCCCTAAATGTGAACGTTTGCCCACATTTTTTTTATCATAGTCTGGGATCCTCTTTCCACCTGCAAAGTAACAACAAAATCGGCGCCGGACACCAACCTAAGCACCCTTGTCAGTCGAGTATATTGCGGAATATTATGGAAACGGTTCAGGCGAGTGGATATCCAGCTTATTGCGCATCCGGCTTTTTGCACAGTTGAAAAAGTCGCGGTCCGTTAGTCTGCATGCATGCATCAGTGTTTTTCAAAGTGTCTTTCAAGTGTTTTTGTTGGCGTACGACAATTTTCCAACTAAAAATCAATATTATAGAATCAAAAAACGACGCAAATATTTCGCGGAATAGTGAGTTTTGTGACATGACGTCGATAGGTGGAAATATCAGCCGTCAGGAAGTAACCTTCCTGACGGAACTTTCCTAACCTTCCATAAAAGTACATGGTACTGCAACTGCATACGACTTTTTGGAGAAAATCTCCGAAACGTGAAGGTAAGTCATAAAGGTCCGCATATTAATCTTTTCAAGCGTAAAACGCATTTGCGCAATTCTGTTTCTTCATCCTTTTTTGTTTTGAAGAGCTTTCAGTTTCACGAAGCAACTGCCCGAAATTTGAGGTTAGAGTACCACTAACCTGACATTTAGGATATTTTATTTTATCTCGTGAAACTGAAAGGTCGTGAATCGACAAAATAATGGAATATGACTGAGAAAATAGATTCTACACGTGAGAAATATTACTATTTGTGCATTTATGACTTACGTTTATAATATTTTCTCGAAAAAGTCGTATGACCTTTTTCCATTACGTCATACTAAAATACTCAATTCAAACGAACGAGGGCGCTCTTCCAGCCTCTTTTTAATTGGTCAGCCGCTGACGCTGAGGAGAATATACCGGGACCGTGTTGGGAGTTGCCGGAACTGCGCAAATGGAAATAACCGTCTACAGTCGATGGGAAATAGAGGCGACATGAAATAAGGGAGTTGGGAAATAGGTGAGACTCCACTGTATTTAATTTCAAATGTTTAAATGCTAAGATGCGTGTCGATGTTATGACATGTACTGTTCTTTCGTGTAACTAGATACAATATTTTTCTCAAAGCTGAAACTGTTTTTGAAATAATACAGGTTCATGTAAATCTTCGTTGTGGTCGAACTAACAAGTTGTGATAAACGAATTTCAATATCTTGATATGTCGATTCGCATACGCATAATAAAAGTTAAAACATATGCAAAGTGATTCAGTGTACGACTGCGTTTACGGAATTTCCTTCGTAAGCTTCCAACTTTAATGCACAGTATCTTTAATGTATGACGACATACGCTGCGCAAATTACACGTTTTCAAAGGAAGGGAAACAACGTGATGAATCAAGCCTGGCAAAAACTTAGATCAGGTGCTATTAAAAAAGTGGAAAGCTTCTATGCGTTATTTCCAATGTTTAAACTCATAAAGCATTCGTGTTGAGGGGTCGTTCAAGTATTACGTAGAATTATCTAGAAAAGTTAGTTTTAAATCTACCCGTCACTTCAAGCACGACAGTTACACCGCCAAAGAATAATTGTTCACTAGATTAAAAATTTTCGTTTCCTATTCCCTGAAAACCTGCTTGCAGCGAAACAAAAAAAGGATAGGAAAAATCTTCCGTTAAATAGGGGGGAGGGGAGGTCAAAATGTCCTGAAAAATACTTACGTAGTATTTGAACGACCCCTGATGTCACGCGAAATATCTTGAAATCTTTAATACCTTTGAAAATTCCTTTTAAAATGTTGAATCCTTTGAAAACCTCAGAAATCCCGTAAAATATCTTGAAATCCCTAAATATTTTAAAATCATTAAAATTCTCTGAAGGCCCCTGTAATCTATTGAAATCTTTGAAATCTTGAAACCTTGTTTACGCTGATAAATCGAGTGGTTTAAATATTTGGACAGAAATTTTTGGCCTTTTAAGCTTATTTTTAATGGAGAAATCTATATATCCAATATCCCTAGGCCAACATAATCCTGGCAAATAAAATGTAAATAAAACGTATCTTTTAATATAATTTCTTTGCTGGGTTTGAATCAGGCAAACTTTTCTTGAAGCAATGCGACGAATGCAAGGCGATAAAAATACATTTGGCAGATAGAGCGAGAAGCGAACGCCCTACTGAGATATTCCTCTGTCTCGAGATTCTTACCTTCATTCATTTTTTTCGTAATTTCTTTTTTCTTTTATTTTACCACTACAAGATGAGTCTTTCTGCATTTCTTCATATCCACTTGGACAGTTATGCCCCTGACTCAGAGTTGGCCGTATAATATTAGAATGGCCAAGAGTTGACTACACGTTTTCCTCTTTCTCTGTTTTCTCCTCTTCTATCTTTGTCTTACTTGTCGTGGTTTTGTGCACTAGGCATTTGGGCAGCATATATCACAAGTTTATTTTCCTTTGGCAAACGTACCTCAACATGACCTCAGCCTCGCACTCCAACTCAAGTTGTGTACGAAGATGTTACACACTTTGGAATTTAAGGCTTTCATCCTTCCTAATAAGTTGGAATCAATCAAAATTAGTTAAAATCAGTCTGAGTAGACAAAATAGGTACATGGAAAACCAAGTGCTGGGTCAATCTTACCACTTAAAAGTAATTTTTGTCCTTGTCTGTGAAGATATTCGCGTTTTTCTAAGTCGTTATTTTTTAACTTTAGATGCGTTTTTCACGAAAAGCGGTTTTTCGGTTTTCTAACTTCAAAAAGGCCGCGGCACGTAGAAGGTTTGTCTTGGGCTTTAAATGTCGGGAATTTATCCGGCTATGCGCCCCTATGCAGTAGAATTTGCAATCTTTACGGAGAAAAATCAACGGTTAATTTTACCTTTATTTCGAGTAGAATTTACTTGAAAACATGGTAGTTTTATGACGCGTAGGCATTTTCAGTTAAGTTTACTCTATAGAGTAAATATTTTTCACTATATCCCAAAAAGGTAAAAGTTCTATTCCATCCATGTAGTAAGTAACAGGTATGACAGTATATTGTGCCATCTTCCTAATGAACTATACCCATCTTACATGGTACTTTTGAATCGGCAAAAGGTACATTCGATGCTACTAGGTACTAGGTACCGGGCTACATGGTACTTTTGACTCGGTGCAACAGTGGAAGAAACTTTGGGTCTCAGTGACATGTTCTGTGCCACATGGTACTTTTGACCACACTTATTAGTAAAGTTGAGGCCGTTCGGGTACCGGGCTACATGGCACGTTTAATATTGTGAAAAAGTGGAATAAACGATGACTCCCGCTTATTTGTGCTAAACTACATAGTACTTTCAACCACGTCAAATGGAAAAATCAATACTAATTTATAAATACATTCGCAGATACTTTACATAGTAATTTATAGTATGTCAAAAGGTAGAAATAACTTTTTTGATGAGACACATGGCAACTCTTTTTTTTTTTTTGAGAAAAATTTATTGTTATTCTATAGTGAAATATCCTTTGAATTTAGAAAATTTACATTCTGATGTGTTGTAGTCGCAAGCCCTTGTCATATTTTTCTGCCCTTTTCTTATCAATCTGCGTTTGTAAGTCAGCTGCAGCCTGAAATCGACAAAGTGATTAATATGAGAGTACAGAGAAGCATTTTTTAAACAAATTAATAAAAATGGAAACATAATAAATATCAATTTTTACACGCATGTGCAAAATAAAGCTGGATAAAGCTTCGACTAAGAGGCTTTCTTGTTTCTCGGATCTTCTTCGTCAGGAGCCAAGTTCTGTATTTCTACAATGTCCTTTTTGCGTTTGTGTACCCGTTTTGGCTCCTGCGCCATATTTCATGTTTATTGGTTACATAATCGTTAGTAATAAAAATAGGGCAACAGCGTCATAATTTACTGTAACAAAAAATGAAATAATTAATCTCAGTTTCAAGTTTCACGAAAACTAGTTAAAAATTTTAATTCTCACAACAAATTTGGTATACTTACCTTTTGTAGTTTTTCGACGTCTTACAAAATTGTTCTGTCGACAGGACTTTCATTTCCAGAAGTGCAAGATTTTCTCGGTTTTTGGGATTTTCTGGTGTATTTAGGAGTAGAAGATTAATTCTGTCTCGTATGTTGTCTCATTTTCCATGCAGGAGTAATTGCAAGAATTATTGCCGAATCCCGGCGTCTCTCTGAACAAAACTCTGAAAAAAAAAGAATGCCGGCGTCTCTCTGAACAAAACTCTGAAAAAAACCATTCCGGCGGTTGCTTGGTTGTTATTTTCCGTTGATTTTCTACAAAGCTTAAATAATTTATTACACTTACCTTATAAATCTCACATGAATATCAGTGACGCTGACTATTAGACAGCTCCATTTTTTTTCTCAAATATTTTAATTTGAAGAAGGATTTAAACTGCAGGATACACACTTTACTAAAGCTTGATGCCAACTGAAGCGTCGCGTCGCTTTGGATAAATGGCGCGGCACAGCATCCGAAAATATTTTTACTAAATAAACAGGTTATAATCTACTCTGATTCTCGTGGCATTGACATAACAAACTTGGAAAAAGTACCATGAGACAAGTTAGAATATCTCTTAGGCCATAAGGCAGTTTGTACCACTTGAAATAGATTCAAAATCCTTGAAAGAAAGGGCACTTTCTCTTCTGAGAATGTGTCAATTATGCTGCGATTTTCATTAGGAAGTACTATGTTAAATAGGTACGAGCATCCAAAATATACAGGGCACAGTTCACTGTGCCAAAAAGGATTTGGTACCTGCTACTACGGCAATATTTCACCATGCGAAATGAGAAAAGTACCATGTGAAACAGGCAAATCACCAATCCTATACAAGGAAAATTATACTATGTGAGACAATACTTGTTACGTGCGTTTACGGGAATTACTTCCCATGTAAATACTTTTTCTAACAACTTTTCTCCGTTGCTAATGCTACTTCTCCAAAGATTTTATACATAATACGAATAATACGATAAACTTCATCTATCTAATAAAAAAAACTTGGTAGTGATAGAGAAAAATACGTTCTTACGTGTTAAGAAATAATAGATTTCTTGTTATGAAGTACAATTCCTCACAGAATCTTCTACCATGTTTTTAAATCATTATATTTACTATGTAAGAATAGGGATTTTCGCTTTTTGGAACGTATTTTTCACTCTGAAATAAATATTTTCCAGTAATTTTCATGTACATTGTACATTTCCAAATAGTAAGTTCTTTTTTTTACCATGTGGCATTGTAACAATTACAACGTACTTAAAATCTATTTTTCTCCGTGTTTCAATTTGGCCGGAGATAGAAAAGCTATAGAAAAATAAATCCCGATTCAAGCCTTTTTTATGAATTATAGTTTAAAGTTTTAATTATCAATAGTAAATAAAGTAATTTAAAAAAGAAGACATTGGAATTTAGTCAAATAAAATTCAGATAAAATGTCAATTCAAGGCGATAAAACTTCGATTTAAGGCAATATATTTACCCGATTACTACCTTACCGACATATCTTTGGACTAAGGGAGCATACAAATACGACGTCACGCTTCAGGGGGTAGGAGGTGTCTTTTTTTAACCGTATACGAGGTGTATACCAATACGAACTGAATAATGGAGAAAAGTGTATGGGCTTTAAAAAAAAAGTTTTGTAGTATTTTTTATGAGTAGCAATATTAAAAGAGAGTTCTATAATCAGTCTTTTTACTACTTGCTGTTTATGAATTGAAAAATGTGCTTTCGATATGGTAATGTAAGTACAGATAATCATTTTTTAAGGAATTAAATTGCTTTCACTATTTTTTCACTGGTTTCTTCGATTCATCAAACTCTTGGCTTCAAAATTGTCTGATGATTATTTCTCTTAAATATCATCGAAAATATATTTTACGTGTCTTTTTTTAGAAGTGTCATTTAGTACGAGATAAATAAATTCTTGACAGGTTAAGCTTGGGTATCAAAGTAATTTTTTGTAATATATTGAAAAATGTTTTTG
>CAKNWU010113343.1:713-11784 GCA_932072015.1 Andricus quercustozae | reverse complement strand
TGTACATAGGTATCGCAGTTGTAGGTGCAATTGGATCTTATTTATTGCTACAGTACTCTGCACGTGGCTTCAATTAAAAAAGGGCTTTAAAGATTTTCTTTTATATTTAAATGAATAAATATTAAGTCAAACTAAAATATGTGTTTTTTCTTATTATTACTGCCTTATAATCCACATTCCAAATAATTCATCAAATTTTCATCAAAATTTAGATTAAAATACTATTTATTATCCTTAATGGGGATGCGTTGCATGTATTAAGATAAACGTATTTTTAGAAGATTAAAGCAATTCACAGCATTATGGAGGAAAGACATTTTTTTACGTTTGTGATTATTAAAAAAAAATTTTATTTTAAGTCAACTTGGTCGCACTCCAAGAGCCGGTTTTTGGCGAAAAATGCCGCTAGCGGGCTCAAGATTCAAACTTTATTTACAAAAAAGCATATTTCCAGTCAATAAAAAATAATTCCTTCCTGGAATGTGCCAATGACTTACTACAGAGAATCAAAATATCTTTTCACCTCATTTCGTGCAAAATCTCCACTGTAAGTATAAAAAAATGAAATAGTAAGTGAGCCTGAATCTATGGGATATATTGCGAAACTGTGTCGAGGTATACTTTTTTTCTTGCCATTTTAATCGTGCGAATTATATTTTTAAATAAAGAATATATATGAAATAATTTTCAATAAGATATTTCCTGCTTCGTATACGCAAGTAAATGCGAATAATCATCTCGCTTGAAAAATGATACGCTTGCGCGTTAAAAAAAATACCTCAGATTCGCAAACAATCAAAATTGACGAATCCTATATACAGCTATCTATCCATATCCCTGGTGCAAGTTTCGGATTCAAACGGAATGAAAAAAATAGCCATGAGAATCCGGCTGAAATCGAGAAATCAAATCAGTCTTAATATTTTCAAGTCCGATATTTGTATCCAGCACGTCATCCCAACTGAATCTTTCCTCTGAGAAAGAAAAATCCAATCTGATCCAGCCCGAGTGAAATGATAAGGAATTCAGACAAAATGAAAACTTTTCTCAGAACAATGCAAAATCATTTTGGAATGAATTCGGAATGATAACTCATTCAGACAGAACGAAAATTTCGGTTAGAATATTGCGAAATCATTTGGAATGAATTCCGAATGAATGCGGAATGTGAACAGACCCAGACGTTAATGCAAACTTTGTTCATAGTGATGTGGAATTATTCGGAATTAAGGTTTGGAAACAGTATGGAATCATTCCGAATAAGTTCAGAATAAAAATATATGAGGCAGAATGAACAGTTGGTTCCCAATTGAACATAATCATTTGGAATGCCTGCGTGGATTGATCACGGGAAAACGTGGAAATTATTCATTCAGAGTGACAGCGTAAAACATTCGGAACGAGTTCGGATTTGCATCATCTTTGCGCATCGCATGTTTGCCGAATCATTGGGAATTGGGATTGACTTGGAATAATGGGCAGATATGGAAGCGGAATCATTCGGAATGAATTTGATCGATTCAGCCTGCGAATTCAGTCCGAATGATAAGTTGGTTCATATAATTATAATGATACGAAATCATGTAAATACAAATATCGGTTTTCGTCGGATTCATTTTGATTCACGCAGATTCAAACGAATTCAATTCCATTCCATTCTGAAACTTCCATCAGGAAAGTGGCACATATATATATAGAGATGCATAGTAGTATGCCTGATGGTACAGGCTGCTGGGAAAGTATGTTGCTTTTCTCTGGCTCGCGATCGATCACGACCGTGCTATCTGGTCGAAAATACGTTTACGCGCATCCACCAGCCACAGGAGTGCTGGTAGTGTGTGTCCCTTATGCTTATGCTTACATTATCCTGGGAGAAAGATGAGAGGAGGAGAGTATGGATGCATGGTATATTTATATTGAGTGAATGAGATATTGTGATGAGTGTCGGGGTGCGGCAACGGCAAGTCGCTTTGCGCACATGGACGCAACACTTCTTAAACAGCTCATAATAACTCTTCAGGCCTGCTACTTTGAAAGAATCCAGAATCACCTTGTCGATACCATGAAACAGAATGACGACGTTTCGGTAAATTGTAGCAACTAGCAAGAAAAATATGAGAATCTACATCTACTGAGCAGTGTTGCATCGGATTAATGCGTGCAGCATTCAGTCGTTCACGAAAATACATACATGCAGCAGTGATTGTATGATTTCGATTGTCGAATTGACCCGAATGACATTCTGCCTGACCGACTTTTACCCAATTTACCTAATAAACGAAAAAAGATTCAAAAAGTATTTAAAACTTTGTAGGGTCCATCGGGCTGGATTGCATTTTGGGGTTATTCATATTCCTAATTTCTCATAGAAAATTGTTAAGTTATTTATGTAACTTTGCACAAGTTTGTGATTTTCTCAAAAAACAAGACTATAACAAACTAATTTGACTTGAGAGCAATTGTAACCCTGCACTGTAAGAGAAAAATTATAGGTTTGTTATTCTAAGGCGTAACTTCCGGTCATAAAACTGCACTCGCACGCGACAGAGAAATCGATTTGTTTGCAAAGAATTTACTTTCACATATCATTTTATGCGTCTGAAAGGAGATTATCTATATCTATAGATTGATGAATATTTTTCATTCAAGTTTTAAATTTATACTAAAAATACATAAACAATGGATGAATATTCTCACCTCGTAAAATTTTAATATTTTTTTCGGACTGAACATAGTGGTGTACACCATTGCCCTCCAATTCATTTTAGTGCCAGGGCAAAAGGAACCTTTTCTCAGAGTACCCGTTGGCGGAAGCATTTTTCCTGTCAATGTAACATTAGAAGCAAGTAAGAAATCAATATATAACGTAACTTGAAACTGAGAGTATCCGTGTGTAGGCGAGAGTATAAGGGGGTGTGGTCACTATAGACTATAGAGGTTCAAAGAAAGCTCCAGAGAAGAAAATAACAAACAACAAAAATCAACATCAACGAAAAAGATGTATAAAATATGTTATTATTATAACGCACACTACAGATCTAAACATCATTTCCATTAAAGTTGAAAAAAAACGTATCATTGTGTAGAATTATTATTGCCAAGTTTTTACCTGGAATATTTGTCCTTTCGAAGGCAAAAATGTTCTGTACGCAGGGAAATACCTAAATTTTGACAAACTTGATTTTCTATAGGAAATTTCCTGACAAAATAAATCTCGATTTATAATGATTAAATTATAATGTGGATAATACACATATAAATAAACCTTATGCATAAAGGATTTACAAGCTGAGTGTGCTCGTTTTAGAATGTCAAAAAAAAATGCTCGACTTTTGTCATTTCGCATTTGTCAATTATTTAATCGACTTGGCTACATTTATACCACACTACTACTATATATACTAGTAACTTTTTTGTTTTTAATCAAATGTAATTTTTTCCATTATACACAGCACAAGAAATAATTTATAACATTTTTCAAACAGTATACTATTGTATAATACCTACTCATTTAAATTCAGATTTTATACATATTCATATCTTGTAGAACAAATTTTTTCTTTGAAACTTTAGAATAAAAGCTCTTGAGCGTGAGTATACTGAGCATTTGAGCTCATACATATAATTTATAGAGAGCATTTAACAGAATTTACAGCATTTCAAGATAAACTAGCGACAATCTGCAAAGAATCGAAAGAAAAATATTTCTCTGGACCAGGATTCGAACTCAAGTCCTCACGGAGAATTGTAACACTGACAAGCTATTCGCATTGGCCCGTCAGCTTGCGGTTGTTGGCAAGCTGAATCATCCATTAATAAGGTAGGGATAACGTAATAATGGAATTTAATTTATTACATTCCGCAAATGTTACAATATAGATAAGGGTGTGGAGAAAAAGGCCTTTTTTTGTTCTCAAATGTCGCCCCTGCTAATTGTTTCTTTTTCGTGCAGAAGCAGTGAGCACTAGATGTAAAGTCGAGCAGGAGTGGGATTCCGATGCCCTCTAATCTAGTTTCTCGAATCTCTCTTTCTACCGTATGAAATTGGGCTGAGATATTCGGTAATCAAGAATTCTCGATTATCGACAGTCACCCCTCTATTTCTGTATAATTTCATGCGACAGAAAGAGAGATTCGATCAACTAGATTAGGGGGCATGGGGCATCGGAATCCATCCCACCCACTCCGATGCTCAAGTCAGTCCAGTCGAACAGTCTTTCTACCACGTGAGATAGATAACGAGGCGCGATCGAAAACGAAACCGTGGTTTCGAAAGCTCTCTTTCTATCGAATATGGTAGACAGAGAGGGTCTCATCGTTTCAAACGACAGAAAGAGAGTTTTCGAAACGATCGTTTCAACTTGGATCGCATCTCGTTGTCTGTCGCACATGGTAGAAAGAGAGGTCCGTTCGAATTGAGGCATCCGAGTCCCATCCCTGAAACGACAATCATTGCAGGGAGAATTTCTTTCCATCGTATTAGGCATGGCATGGATGTATGAATTATAAGGACCCAGCGTGACAGGTGTGCGGGATAAACACAATAGTTGAGGGGAAATGTACATAGCCGCCGCACCATGGCGACCATTCATGGATGCCATGTTGCGGCGGCTATGTACCTTCCGCTATACCGACTGTGTTTTTTGTTCATTAATTTGTTTAAAACTCTATCAACAATTTTATTAGGGAGATTTTGTATAGCGTTTCGCAGGATACGGTAAACGCTAAGTGGTACGCTAACGAACGTCGGATAGCGAAAAACGGTAACGCTAAACTCGTAGAGCATGCGCAGAAACGTCATCACGTGACTTTAGCGTTTACCTTAACCTGCGAAACGCTATGCAAAATCTCCCTATAAATTAAAAATTGTTGTTTGGTCAAAGCGAATTTTTCTGCACCAGCTTTACTATTGTCACGATATTATTTTTAATGTAGTATCTTTGAATATACCGCCAGACATCAGCTGCGCCACACCACGGCCTTCGCCGTAACGACGATGGGAAACTGCAGGGGTGGGACTCCGATGCCTCCATTCGAACGGACCTCTCTTTCTACCATGTGCAACAGACAACGAGGTGCGATCCAAGTTGAAACGATCGTTTCGAAAACTCTCTTTCTGTCGTATATGGTAGACAGAGAGGGTCCGACGGTGTTCTAACGACAAGTCCTACTATCGTTTCAAACGATAAGACCCTCTCTGTCTACCATATACGACAGAAAGAGAGCTTTCGAAACCATCGTTTCGTTTTCGATTGCGCCTCGTTGTTGTCCTGCCCTGGATGTCACGCTGGGTCCTCAAAATTCATATGTTCATGGAGAATAGACATATGGAGCCCAAAGTCCTGTACATTGACTTGACCAAAAACGAGCATTTTTCTGTCGGACGTAGAAACAAAAGCGCATCGAAATGCAAGATCTTCTCGAGCGCGGCGCTAGTGTGGTACGCGTATCGATGGCTGTCGTTATGGTCAGTGTAAGTATAACCTTTTATAAACTCAAGGCTCAAACAAAAGTACAAACCCGGTTATGAGAATACAATGAAACTAAGTTCTAAAGGAAACCTTTGGTGCATTTTAAAATGATGAAAAATCTCATATTTATAAAATACAATAATTCTGACTATTACGTTGAAATCTAAAAATCTTAATTATTCTCTATTGAAATTTTTATACTGCGAAGGTTATGCTAATTCGTTGGCGCAATAATTAAAAAGTATCTGCCTCGTCCATTGCAGGATCAGTATAATTATACACACATCAAAAAAGGATGTTTCGCGGTGAATAAAATTATTTAAATCTTTTTTATGTAAATAACAATTTATCTGTGTAAATCACATGTCACAGATATAAATAATGCAAAATGTCAACTGATGTTAACATAGGCAGCTGCCATTAACACGCGTGCCACACTAGCCCCATACACGGGAACGGGAAGTATTGTAACTATTTTCATTCGACATAAATTTACTCACTTTCGGTTACACTACTTTGGTCTCCTTATGTCTATTCTCCATGCATATGTCCATCGGTGGGAGTCCGATGCTGTTTCGAAGTCGAAAATCGAACAAACCTCTCTTTCTATCTTGACACGTTAGAAAAAGAGGTCCGTTCGATTTGCGATTTTCGACACGGTATCAGAGATTTCGAGTCCCACTGAAGGAGATTATTGTTCTCTCATTTACTTCTATTGCCACTAGATGTCCTCCTCGTCGAAAACTTCCATGTCGTTTGTTCGACTTCGCAACGTGACGTCAGCTGTCAAGATGGCCGCACACCGAGAGACCAACAATAATACCAATTGCGTAAAACGAAACTTTATTTTTCGACATTTATTCTATTATACTACAATAAAATTGTTACAAAAAAATTATTGATTTTATTATAGAATTGCGTTTGATAGATAAAAAACATGATCCAAATAAACTTTTAGTAAATAGTTACGATTTTCTACGTTATTAAAAACATCAAGTTTTGTATCATGCGATTGATATTGTTGTTTGGCCCTCGGCTTGCAGACATCTTGAAATTTCCCCACCCAACCTGAAATACTTAATTATCTGAAATATCTAGTGATTTAACGTTGTTCGTTTTGCCGCCCTGTTTAACGTTTCCATTGGAGTCATGGGCGAACAAATAAATAAAATTTTCTAATTTAGAAGGTTTCAATTAAAAATCATTTAACATTGAAGGCTTTTAATTAGAAATTATATAATTTTCATCGGTTATATTCGATTTTGTTTAACTTCGCAAGCGTTCTTCATTTAAAAGATCAATTTAATAAATTCTGAAATTATTTGATTTTGATTTTTGCGAAATAATAGCAATGCTTTTATTTATAACCCTGCTACCTTAAAATTGACACATTTGCCAAGAAAAAAAAGTTTTGAATGTTAAATGAAAATTTTGTATAAGTTTTTGGAGTTATTTTTACACAGAATTGATTGGTGTACTTCACTTCTAGCCTAGGATCAAGACTGATTTATTTCTTTCAAATTATTTAATAAAAAATTGCTGTAAGAAAATGAAAATGTAAAACATTTTTCTTTATCCATTTTAAAGAAACATTTATACAATCTTTACTTAATACACCGGAATGTGCAATATCAATTGAAAAAATAAATACTTACCTAATTACAAAATTAGCATTAAAATTAATTTATGTGACAAACCTTCAATATTGTCACTTATTTATTTTTTATGCAAATAAAATAAGGATTAGAATTTCAAAAGTATTATAACTTTATATTAATTTGTTTATTTTGTAAATCATTCTACTTTACCGATGTTTTTAAATAACAGGGAGAAGCTGCCAGGATAATAGATTTAAAATCATTACCCTTAGAGCCGTAGAGCAACGATTTTACCTGTAGAGAAAAAGTGGAGGAAGGTAGTACGAAGAGGGCAGTAGCTACGCACCGTCCGAAACTAGTTGCTATATATATTGTTCCCCCACTCCGCCGCCACTTGCCGTAACGCTAAACTCGCAGAGCATGCGCAGAAACGTCATTACGTGACTTTAGCGTTTACCGTAAGCTACGGAACGATATGCAAAAACTCCCTAATATCTTTGCCGTAACGTTACTTTCGTTGCCGGTCACATTGCGACGCCATCTGTGTGATAAAAGGTGAACTTGAATTAAATTATGCACATATTTATTGATTATTCTTATCGACTTTATTTTTTTTTAGCATTATGAAAGAAAAGTCGAAAAACTATGTTCTATTAAATATTTTTAATATTTTGTTATTCGTAACAGAACAATTAATACAAAATTATTGGAACTATCATTTAAGGTGTCTGAAAAATAGTATTGATTTAACAATTTTTAGATAAGATAACTTTCTTTGAAGAAAAACTGCTCCTGGCATAAGCAAAACCATTTTGTAAAATTTATAATGGTGAAAATTCGAAAACGGTTTTATTGATATTATTATTATATTATATTATTATATTATTTTATCCATTTTTTCTTGTAACGCTAATAGATTTCCTAATTATAATGGCCCCAATAATTTTGTATTCATTTATTATTGAATAAAAAAATGAATTTGAATATGAACATTGAACATCATTTTTCGACTTTTTCGCTGTTTTTATCTTAAAACATTTTTGAGGCAGCACTTAGAATCGTCCAATTTTCTAAGTAGCTCCTGCGCTAACGCTGATATATACAGGTTAGGAGCTACTTACAATCATTACATTTCTTAGCAGACTTTTTTTATATTAGAACCATATATGTATTTGGTGTCAAGTTTTGACTGAGGTAACTGTACATTTACTGCCCAGCTCAGACGTTTCTATTCAGCACATTATGGCCAATCGGTCCTGCGCACTGTGATTTGCTATCTCCTGTTCTCCCGCGAGAAGTGTGCGAGTGAGCGCCTTGCTTAATGACAACTGAAAACTGAGGTTACGTTCCCGTAAATATTATTAATATTTAACTGAACACTTTTAAAATAAGAAGTTAAATTATTTTAATTTTAAGTCGTTATAAATTAATAATTGTTCAATTGTTATTTATAAACTAATGTTTGTTTTTAATGTTTTTAAATATTCTCTTAGAATTGATTAAAAATGAAAAATCACTTTAAATTCTCCTAGTAATCTTAAATAAAATTTTCTATTATCATGAAATTTTTGAAAATCCTTAAAAAGCTTCAAAATTCTATTTAAAAATCTTGAAAAATGTACATTTTATATTATATGTTATGGAATCTTTTTAAATTTGAAATTATCTTGTAAATTTTGCAAAAACTTTTGTCATAAGTTGCAGAACATTGATATCACCTCAATTTTCTGTCGTTGTTGTCATGCATTGGCGCTCACTGCCACACTTTTAGCGGGAGAAAAGGAGATAGCAGATCAAAATGCGCATGACCGAGTGGCCATAATGTGCTGCGCTGATTATAAACTTCTGAACTGGGCAGTAAATGTACAGTTACCGCAGTCAGAACGCATGCACGGTGATCGGTCTCCTTATTATTGCTCCGTGGAATCAGCATTGGGACTTGGATCATCCAAGTATCATCCAAGCATCCAAGTTGGATGCTGTTTCGAAGTTTAAAAGGAACGAACCTCTCTTTCTATCGCCACACGTTAGAAAAAGAGGTCCGTTCGATTTTCGACTTTCGACACGGTATCGGAGTTGCACTGCTGCCCAGCCAGCCAAAGATGGGAAGTGAAATTCTGCGTGCCAAAGTTGGACGCACTGGGTCTGGGACTGGGTAGGTAAGGTGGTAAGGTAGGTTCAGGTGGATCAGAACAGATCAGAATCCGAAACACCGAAAAAAGAGGTGTCATGCTCGTGTTCGTAGTGACTGTAGTGACTGACTGGTTGTGACAGTTATCCTTGATTTCGTGAGATCTACTCTTGTGTCATGTGTTGAAACAAATAGCGCGAACAAGAATTACCACGTAACGGCAAAAGAGGCGAGACGCAGCACTCGCAGCAGAGACCACCAAGAAAGTGAAAGTGAGCCTTCAGTAAGAACCTAACCTCAAAATAAACCCGTCCGTCCGTTCCTTCGTTCGCGATACAAATTGACAGCAGGAGTGTTGCTTTTTTTTATTCTTCACAGTGACCTGCTGTTGAATCTTGATCAACTCTACTTGTCGTTTTATCTGCCGAGAGGCATTACTGTTTTTTTTTGCTTTTGTTTTTGTTTTGTTTTGTTTTCAAGTCGAATAATCAATCTTTTTGCAAGAGTGTTTTACAACTTCTGCTGTACCTACTACACACACATATTGCTGAATACGATCTTCTTCCCCCTTTTGCGCACTCTAAATTTAAAGAGAGAGAGAGAGAGAGAGAGAGAGAGAAAGTGTTAGAAAGAAAGTATCAGAAAAATCTCTCTGCAAGCGTCCATATGTGAGGAGATCTGAGTAAAATTGATCGATTTTGTGGGAGAAAAGTGACTGTTATGTTGCTGGATGTAAGCCACAATTGAATATTTGAAATCTCAATTTTAACGTTTTGTCGACACTTTATCCGTACATTTCTCGGCTGCGTTGTTAGGTACTTGAGGCATACCACCACACATATCACACCGCTTCTTTCAAATCTTGATTGCACATTTCACCAAAAATATTTTTGTATCTCTCTCTGTGTGCGTGTGTGTGTGTGCATTCAATGTTTTACAAATATTGATATTTACACGCAGTCTCTTTTTAATACTTGAGTCTCGCAGATTTTTTTTTTTGCTTTGGCAAAATTTAATTTTTTCGTTTTTTTTCTTTTTCATCAATGCAAGTTAAATTAATTTCAAAGAGATTTGTGAGAGCCGATTAATATATATATATTTTTTTTCAGCAACAAACTTGACATTTCTTTGCTGTTTGATACTTTGAAACGTCATCAAATCAATAAAGAAACTCCTTTAAAATAATATGCGGCAGTAGATTGCAACATTTGAGAATTTAAAAAAAATTACTAACAAAAAATAGGTTGTGTCTAGTCCAGTGTTGGGTAAGTTACTTTTTTTTCCGAGTAACTAGTTACAGTTACTTGATAAAGTAACTTCAAGTTACCTAGAAAGTTATTTTTTTCCCTTCCTTAATTTTATAGTTTAAAAACCATAATAACTAGCATGATAATTCATAAAAACTTAATTTAAAAAAAGGCATTAGTTGCAGTAAGATTTTTCAGTCACGTTTTTCGAAAAATCATTTGTATTTTTACCGAAAAAATATGAAATTCTTTTACAGCAAAAATGAATGTTTAAGCCAAAAGTACGATTTTTCAACCAAAAACTTTAAATTTCATTCAAATAGTTGAATTTTTTAGCAAAATGTTTGAATTTTTAAGCAAGTAGGTAAACGTTCAAACAAATAGTTACATTCTCCACCGGAAAAGACAAATTTTCAACAAAATAGCTGGATTCTCAAGCCAAGTTAATTTGCTATCAAAATAGTTGAATTTTAAACCAACAAAAATGAGATTTGTTTACCAAAAAAGACCAATTTTAAAACGAAAAGGCCGAATGTTCAATCAAGAAAGAAAAAAAGTCCATTAAATTGTTGAATTTTCAAACCAAAAAGACGAGTTTTCTACAAAACAGTTGCATTTTCAAAC